>JAQQRF010000539.1:0-212433 GCA_030523145.1 Trissolcus brochymenae
CAATGGCCTTTGACTACTGCTTCGTAGCATTTGTCGTTCATACGAATGTCCACTTTGAATTACTTGTACGCGATATAGAATCCGTCACGAGTTCAATTCATACACAGCTTAGCATGCATGGTGAACATAATGTGCCAGAACTGCTGGAAAAAATATTCATCGCAATGAGGAATCATATCAAATTTCACAACGAACTGATTCATTTCGTCGAAGTGTTGAAAAATCACTTCTCCCCAGTACTCCTCGTTGAGCTTCTTCTACCCAGCATAGGAATTTGTGTTGTTGGATACAGGATATTAGTAAATTTACTCAGAGTTAATACTCCAAATTTGAACCGTCCCGAGGATAAGATACTTTCTATTTTGCAGACATATCCAGAATTATTTGGGATTTTATTGAGCATCTCCACGGCAATAGGCGGTATCTCGCAGATCACCTTACTCATCTCCATCTGCGATATCATTATCCACAGCAGTAACAGCGTGGCTCTATCTGCTTACAAAATGCTCTGGTATGATTTGCCGTTCTGTCGACTGGGCAGTCGCATTAGATATATCGTACAGATGTTAATTATGAGAGCACAAAATCCATGTTATTTTACGGCTGGAAATTTTACTATCATAAACATGCAAACATTGATGAATGTAAGTTTTTTTCCGAGGTACAAAGATGGACAGATTCTTTCAAGCAAAAAGAAATAAATATATGTTATATGTATGCAACATATGTATTGCATCTATGCTATATTTATATGACATATATATGTAATCATTTATACATTACATTAGTATCTTACCTAGCAAGTCTAGACGATAATGAATTTTTTCATTTGTAGGCACTGAAGACATCAATGTCGTATTTGACTTTGCTCCGCACTGTTAGCGAAGATTAGCAAGCTAAAATTTTCTTCTAATAGCAAGTTCTGTAACGCTCGTTTACGCGACGGGTTAGAAAACACCAGATCCATGCGTTGTCTACCTCACAACGCAAGGTTTTTTTTTTCTATTGTATTTTGTTACTGATCAATGATTTTATTTTGTTACCAATAAATGATTTTAGTTTTTTCTTCGAGAAATGATTTATTTTGTTACCGATAAATGATTTTATTCTTTCTTTTCGAAAAGTTTGTAGTGTCCGCTTCACCGAGCTAGCTATCCTTTCGTATGGTGTATTTTTTGATAGTTTTGGTACCGTGGTGATAGTCACCTGGCGATCCTGACCACTGTGTTTGTATCGTGCTAGTCGGTGGCAAAAGGGCGGTGGGCTCTATTTTTTTTGTGTCTAGCCATAAAAAGTACTCCTACCGTTACAGTTCATATAAGATAATTTAATTTGCTTAGAAAACTTCATTAATGCACATTCTAAAGAAAAGCCCCGGAGATTTAGCAATCTTTGTATCACTGTTTGGTATCAAAACAAAGTTGTTTGACTCATTTATTTTCACTTTATCTTCTCATACATCTCAGATTAAATGTGATATCGGCCTATGCACGCGCATAGTTACTTTATTCTACCGCAACTTATAATACGATTACTTGTGACTGCGTTTGAAACTCGAACGTATGCAGATTCGGAGTTACCCAAGGACGTCTACCCTTTTGATATGCACGTGACAGAACCGTATATTGTCCGGCCATTCAGCGCCCGAATTAATTGATTCGAAATAACGTTCTTGCGCTACACCTGTGTTTGTGCATTTTTATGCTCGCCGTTTGGAATGATGGTTTTGACGCCGAGGACATTGATACGACACCGACCGCCTAAGCAAATATTCTGACACCATTATTCATTGTCGCATTATAATTAAGTTGCAAATAAACGGCCTAGGTTTTGAACAATGTCACCGACAAGATTTACGAAGAATTCATTTCATTCATTTCTTTTATTTTCTTTTATGTTTTTTTTTTAATTTTATGGTTGACAGCGAGGGTGACACTTTGGCTTTCAAAATAGGTTGAACAATCTGATGATCTTAATATCCGGATGAGAGCAGAAGCATGACGTCAGGGTATTGACTCTCTATAAATATCGTGTTTTTGAAAAAAAAAAAAATAATACTGCTGACCCACGCGTTATTGGCGCTAGTGTCCACGCCGCCCCCTCCTTCTTTCTTTTTGCTCTTTTCTACGTCGCAGTGCGTGTTCGCATAACTCGAGCTCGCCCATATGCCTTCCTCTCAACGCGCAAAGCCTAAGCACACGCTCAACAGCAGCAATTACCAGACGCATTAAAGTATCAACCGATCGATCAATCAATCGAACCTCTTTTGTTTAGTTTACGCGATCCCACACGCCCGAGCGGTTAACGTATTTATCATTTTTTTTTGTTACTGTCGCGAATTAGAAAGTCCACTTCTTCGGTTGTAATAAATATTTATCAGCTCTCTGATGATACGAGTGATAATGCACACGTGCTTTAATCGCATGCTAATGCATGTAACTCAGCTTGATTTAACAACAATATAATTGCCACGTGGATTTGAATTTTATCAGTCGATCGATGATGATTTATCGCCAGTGAACATTTTACGTTTCGAATGGGGGTAACTGACGGTGAAAATCGCCACAGGGATTCGCACACAGCTTTTTTTCTTCTTTTTTTTCTATTTTCACTTTTGCTCTTCCACTTTCATTTTATTTAAATTTGAGTTAGCAACTTATTATAATGAGATTCATCTCTTAGAAACCATTGTCCCGATAACAACAAATTTTCCATATCCGAAAAGAACTTCTTATGGTCATCCGAAATATATGGGGAGAAATGCAAAATTTCTATCTGCTATTTGCTTTCTGTATTTTTGATATAAAATTTGTATCTTTAAACGTGTCTTTTATTTTTTTAATTTTTTCACCAATTGAACCAACTTTTGCAAACGTTGTCAGATGTTAACATCTAATTTATTATTTATTTTTTATTTTATTTTTCAGTGACAAATATTTGCTTTGAGAAATGAAACACTTTGAAATAGTAACTTACAAAATATTGTTTGACATTTGATTAAAAGTAAATTTTAATGTTTGCGGTTCGCCATGATTGCATCTGTCGGCGTCAATTAAACTCAAGCTACTGAAAAGTGTCAGAAACTGTATACATTGCGAGCCTCGAAGCTGTCAGTACACTTTTTTTTCAATCAGCGAAGTTTTTTTTTGTCTGATCAGAAATGGCCCTGCATGTAATAAGCGCGTGGAAAGCCGCCTACGATGAGGCTCGGACTTTTTTTCTCGCCCAACCAGAAGCACAATGTCGACCGGTTAAAAAGTTTGCTCGAACAATGGGCGCCCGGTTGCGCAACTCCTCGAGTTACCGGCAATCTTCTCAATACTTATCACGTAATACGTTCGGCGCGACAAGAGCTGATTTAGTATTTCAATCCTCGGCGCGGCATTGTCCCTTAAGGCGCACGGAGAAAGTTCCAATAGACGCGCGGTGTGGTCATCCGGCTTAAAAATTCTCTAATCGAGTCATTCATTTTGATATAGAAAATTGAAGCTGGGACAGGGCAGTTAGATTGCAGCCATTTGGGTATATTGTGTAATGAAATTGTACGACTGTAACTCTGATCGTAAAATCGGCTTGTTTATTTAACGACTGATTCGATCGAAATTTTGCAATTCGTTATGTTGCAAGGAAGAATCAAATCGTAACTTTTTTTCCTTCGGGACAGATTTTAATTTATGTTCTTGTTATTGTGCATTAAAGTTTGATCCTTTTAACAAAGCAATTCAATTTTGAAGTTGACATCAGTACACAGAATATGTGGAGCTTTTGAAAATGTTTTGTCAGATTTGTTGAATTTGTCAGAAAGTCCGTCACATATTTTAAAACGAAATTGTTTCTACGAACTGAAACTTAGGAGATTGACAGGTGATGTCAAAGAATCTCAAAGGTGTTTGCTTTGACCTGAGATGTGTATGGTTAATATACGACAGCAGCAGAGTGTTCGGGTGAAAAAAAATTGAAAAATCAAAATTGATGAAAGAAGTTATCTTTTTTTCAATTAGATTAGTAATCGAAAAATATTCAGGTAAAAAACTTGATATTTCGACAACTTTTGCATAACCACAAAGGACAATGTTTTTTTTTCAAGTGTTTGTTTGATTAATGATGATAGCCAGTTGTTGCTAATAGATTCTGAATGCAAATCAAACGAAAACGCTCGCTGCTTTCTAGGTGAACATTTTTTTCCAGCTTATTTGGAAACTTTTGAAAAACACCTTAATGATAAAAGAACTTTTCTCAACAATTCCCGAACACTCTTACTTTAAACAGAGCATTTCAAAAGTACGAAAAAAAAAGGTTAATAAAAAAGTTTGAACAAATATAATCATTGATATCTTGGAAAGAAAATATTTTTTTGTCGGATACATTTATTTGGTGGAAAAATAAAAATTTGTTTATTTTCAACTCGCCGATCAAACTTGTTACTCCTAGTAGGAACAATTCATTGAAATAATTATGATTAAAGCACGCGTTCATTCGGTTTACGGTCGGGAAGTCAAAACGTTGTGTTGCCTCTGCGAGAAGCCAAGAATAGCCGTTGAAGGAGCGCGACTGACCGGCTTCCTGACTGGAGGCAGACCGCGGATAAATGCACGTGTAACTACGAATTTGTAACACGCGCGCGGCATATTTTTATCGTTGCCAAACTCGTATGCATCAGAGTCGATTCCCCCTCATTTACCCTAACCCATGCACCGCTAATTCGAGCTGAAATGTTTATAGCGGCCGAATCCTTTTGAACTTCAACAACAAACTTATATAACCTCGCGCCATTACGACATTTGAAATAACTCCGCTGGATGGTTGAGAGCGGAAGTTAAATTCAGTTGCGGGTTCAACAGCCCCACGAATTTTATAGATAAACATTCGCGAGGGCTTTATTTTCGCTCTTCAATGTCGCCTCTGTTTCTACCACACAACTCAAATTCAATATTTTGTTTCCTTAACTTTTTTATCCTTCATTTTTGCCCCGTAAACTCTTTCTTTATTAACATTTCTTTCCTTTCAAAACTTTTTGTTTAAAAATGATGTTTTTTTAATTAGAATCAATAAATGTTGTTAATCATCTCTCAATTAGCATGCCCTTTCAATTAGCATCGGAAGGAGGTTTTGAAAAAATCCAATGATGTGTTTTCTCAGACTTCTTTGAAAGAATTCTCTTTCCCTTAATTTGCGTACATTAGAGAGAAAACGGCAACGTTTAGAACAATCGTGCGTGGCGAGGTGGCGTAATTAATTAACGAAAACACATAACTTACGAACGTGCAGGAATTTTCAAACAACTAATTTATATCCAATTTAATCGAATTAGTTGTCCGATTTCGAGACTTTTATTTCATCTTAATATCATTCATACATAACAATTTGTATCGTTCACGTTACCGCGACCATGATAAATATTGTGCACGTTATCTCGTGCAGTTTCGGGTCTGCGGTATACGTGCCTTGAGATCAACTCAGGCATGTACATTAAATGCCTCGTGATAATTCTTAATTAGTGTCATATTTGAATCACGAATAATAAATACGAACACAAGAAAACATTTTTGCTTATAAAATCAAAACCTTTCTTAATAAAAACAATTTCCCCATGTTTTTTTGTTTACAGTCTCCACTTGAGAGTGGAACTTTTTGTTAACAATCGTGATTATTTAAATTATATAATATTCTTTTTTAAAACAAAAAAGAAAACAGTTAAGCAAAAAATGTTATAGCCATTACTTAAAAGAAAAAGTTTTCTTCGTCTACTTTCAGAAGTAGTAATCTCTTGACGTTCTTGAAGTTCATATATGAACTTTTCATAAATAAATGTTGCCTTCAGTTTGTAAATTTCTGCTCCAAAAATGTTTTAAAAGTACAATACTTTCTGATAATTCAACACGAACGAGATTTAGAAAAAAAAGTTGTCTACCGATAGAGACAGCAGTGTGTGTAAAATGTTGGATGCAAATTTGTTTAAGATTGAGTTCTTGGAGCGAGCATTTGGTCGTCCCACTCGAGACAGCGTTGGTACAGGGCTGAGAAGTAGTAGGCAGTGTACAGAGGCTGGAGGAGGAAGCACACAGCGTCGTTAGACACACGCCTTGTTCAGTCGCTTGTGTCGACCTGCTGCGTCAAGATCTGCTCGCGGGTGTCGGCGACGGTTCGCCTAGTGTGCTTCCTCCGAGTGAAAGTTGTGCGCGACATCGACGAGTGACGAGCAAGTGTCAGCGCTGAGATGAGCCCAATCTCATAACAAAGTTTGCCCGCAACAATCACTTTTACCCGACCGGCGAGCCTAAGAATGATTTGTTGTCCCAGCGGGGGAAAAAGTATCTTTCAAGATTTATGTTGGCACGAGTCTTTACGTAATGATCGTGTAACTTTCTTCGGTCCGTTGTAAAGGACAGAGTTTTGTTCGATGCAGTTGAGTTTGCCCTGTGCCGCGGTGACGACACTTGGGACATCAGTGTCGTGATGCCCGCACAAGACAACATGCACCATCACAGAGGTTGCAAGGGTAAGGCGCACGCAAGCGGCATCGCAAAACAGGGCAGACAGTTGGTACAACCCTGTCAGGGATGGACACCCAGGAGTCCTGCCAAGGACCCCCCGAAAAGTCCGTACAGGAGTCCTGTCAAAAATCACAAGTTCAGGACCAATGGACACGACGAGGACGAACGATACAAGTTCGGCAGAAACAGCACAAGTTCGTGGGATTACAGCGACAGTGACAGCATTCACTCGTCCGAAACTGGCCTGCCAGTGGATTCGCACGATCGCAAATATAATAATGTCTTTGAGGATGATAAGGATATTTATGGCTTCGATAGGAGAAACACTTTGCAAAGGTAATTTTGTTGAGTTCGTAACAAATAATTGCTATCATATTATTTTTATTTCATTATTTTTGTTTTGAAGTATTTTCTTATCATTTTGAATGTCTTTTGAATTTAGTTGCTTTCATTTTGTATGCTGATCCTTTTCGTGAAGGATCGTGCAAAAACACCTATTTATCTTCTGTGAAATATTTCAGTTAATCACCGATGAAAAATTTGCTGTCGCCTTTTTGTTGGCATTTTTTATTTATCATATCAATTAATATTGAATTGTTGAGTGATAGAACAGTTGTATGTTCTGGCTATTTTTATGCTGGGCTTTTAAAGTTTTTCGGTTGGTTTTTAAGATGGTTCACAATTAAGGAGAACATTTTACGGGCAATAAAAATTGGCTGGTTGTTTCATTATGAGATAATAGAATCATCGATGAAAAAACGGCTATTGGCGTTCTGTCAGATTGTTTCCAGTCTGTTGTGGAAAATGGTGGAAAAGAATTAATGACACCTATTACTGTCTTAACATTGTTGAGAAACGATAACGAACTGACAATTTCAAAGCCCTGAGATCGAATAATGACAACATTATAAATTCTGGAATCGATAACTATCTATTACTTTTTTTCTCTTTCTCTCTCTCTCTCTCTCTCTCTCTCTCTCTCTCTCTCTCTTTCTCTCTCTTTGACGTTATAATATAATAATGATTTACGTAATCGTATGAGAAAAGTTCAGCTTCTAACAAGTGATGGCAAACAACATGTAATTTTCTATTTTTTTTAATTTTCAATTTGTTGTTTACTTTTCACGACACAAAACTTCCACTTTTGGTAATTTCTTGCAATCTCAGCTTCGGCAATAAAAAACTTCAATTTGAAGGACTGATTATTACTTTTTTTATGAAGTTCTGAAATGCTGTTAGAGATGTCAAAATTTGAATGAAAAAAAAAAAGAAAAAAAAAAAAGATTGGAATCCAGAAAAAAAATGTTTATATCTACATTTAGCGAATCAATTAATAAATTATTCATAACCGCTGTTTTAATTACTATTTCATTCAAGCTTCTGTAAATGACGTTTGAGAATCCAATTATTTCATTGAACAAGCATGTCGTGCAACTTTGCGCGCATCGTTTGGCTATTCAAACTTGTAAACACACGTGCACAGAAGGAGCATCTGAATTATCGATCATTTTCACTTCCATCCAAACGAAAAGTTCGAAAACAACTTTTAAACTTTCCGTTAGTTCTACTAGTAGTAATGTAAACACATACATTTCGATTCAGTGACAATGGGCTTCCCTGCAAAATTTTCTTCTACGTTTCCTTGGATTAAAAATCGGTAATAATTGAAATACAAAATTAAATTGAAAGTAATTAAAAAAATGGATCATGTTATCTTGAGTTATTATTTTATTTAAAATGATACATATTTTATTTTGACGAATAATAAAATGATGTGAAATGAAAAAGACAAATTAATTACAAAATCATGTACCAATCAATAAAACTTTTTGTAATCTCGCAGGTCGCAAAGTACAAGAAGATCAATCAAAAAAGAATCGTGGGCCGACACGCTTCGCTCGAGTAATGGCAGCTGCGAGGAGAAGTACAAAAAAATGGAGCAAGGCTGGGACGACAGCAACGTAGTGATTCGAAATCCAAAGGAGCGCAAGTGGCACCGCATAACCGCGGAAATCGAACAACGTGATTCACAGCCGCTTCGCCGTAGGAACTCGCTGCCGCCTAAAAAGTTGACTCGAAAGAATTCTTCCTCATCGCGTCGTGATGCGGAGTCGCTGTGCGAGTGGAGGGAGCTGTTCGAGCTCGCGCTCTCGAGGAAGATCGTCAACGGCAAGCGAAAAGGAAAGTCGTTCGGAGAAGACGTCGTCGACCAAAGCGGCGGATACTTTCTCAAGCACCTGGACACGCTTTTGGTCCACAGCAAAGCACCGCGAACCGTGGAAGTATTATGAAATGCGTCTGATGGGTTTAACCTACATGACTTGCTTTGATTCAGTACCGTGAACCGAGCCACGTGAAATGTCACGTGCAAATCTGTTCGCGTGGGACTGGGAAATCAAACTTTTTTTTCTCCTTTCAAACGATTCCAGAGAGATGAATTTCAGCCAATGTCATAGACCTTGATCTATGGCTCTCGCTGAGTGCAGAAAATGATTTATCTTTTTGACTTTCGCTTTTGGAGAGACTGATATTCATTTTTTTATTTTTCAGTCACAATGTGTAGATAGAGAGAGAAAAAAAAAACAATTTTTTTTCTCGCGACATTTGTAACGTTGGACTTGTCTTGCCAATGATTGATTTCGTACTAACAGGCCTCGAATTTTATTGCAGGTATTGTTCTGCTCAGCGCGGTAAAACTGTCGCTTGATAAAATTCAAAGTCGTGAGTGTATAACGGCGGGATAATTCACGCAAAGTTCGTTCCAGTTTATGATATTGTAATTTTGTGTAGCCGGCAAAATCTGCAGACTGGAAATAAACCGGCGTTTATATCCATGTTATGCCATCTCGAAGCGATAGACTTTGCATAAACTCGCACGAGCCGTCCCGTTTATTTATCATTTAGATATACGTTTTGTGAGTTCACGCTCGCGCCGCGTGCACCGTAGGAAATACAACGTTCGGAAGCAAACAAGAATCGAAAATCAATGATCTTGTCAGTCAAACGGTTAATTTGAAAGGATATTATTATTTCTTGTGCACGCGAATTTCTTATCTCTGGTTCAAAAAGCACCGGAGAAACCATTCCAAAAATACTTAGACGAACATGGTGATTGTATTTCTTATACCTATCACGTTTATGATTTCTAAAACTTTGCAATATTTATTAATTAGGTTTTGTAATTTAACCATTTTTATAATCGGTTACGAAACCTAGTCGTTTATTCTTGTTAGTTGATATTTTTAACCGTTACCGTATTGTCATCAGGTAACGAACCTAGATTCCATTCTTATATACGAGAGTGATCATTTCTGTAACGGCTCCTTTGTGATCGCATAAAAATCGTCAACCCCATTGTGATACGCAGAAGCGCGACTATCTCTGGGTGTGTCTATTGCCAGTTGGTATGATAATTAGACGCGTTCGCCTCTCTGCAAATGATATGCGTGCTGTGTTAGAGCAGGCTTCCTTCCTTCTTCGCTGCACGGGTGTGACTTTCATTTGAAAAATCACTCCACCGATTGAATCATACACCTGGCCTTGGATCACCGATCTTTATTTCTGAGCGCGGGATTTTCATTAAGATCGATCTCTGTTATTAGACGATTTTATTGGATAGAGTTACGTTTTCCCCGCGGTGGTAACAAAAATCTCACACCGGTTGCGATCACGGTGTCGGATTTATCATCAAAACGCTCTTTCGCAAACCTTATTGCTTAAATTTGATTTCGCCGAATCAGCGAGAATCTTGTATTTTTATAATTTATTTTAAAGTCTCATTTTATTTTATTTATGGGTTTCGACATGACGCAATCGCGAATCGTGAATCATCTCTTGACGGACACCGCGCCATATCAGCAGATAAATTTCGAGATCATGCGATGAAATGCTGATTTATTATTTATATTAAAAAGAAACAAGGAATAAAAAAACCCCGAATTCGACACGTCTGATCGATCGTTGCCAATTAGGCACGGAGACTCGTGTGCTTTGCATTCTCACATTTATTCAGCCGTGGATTAATTAAACAAAGGAAAAGTGCCGCTAGCTGGGAGACAAAAATTAAAGCTTTGGCATCAAGCATTGACTGTATCGACACCATAATTTGTATTGCGAATTTGTCCTTTCGAATTAATTTATGTTAATTCGTACTGGAACATGCGTGTCATACTTGCGAGTGAGCGCGTTTCTCCTGGCCGTCGCGCGATCGCATTTTGAAACCTGCGCGCGATACGCTAATTGCAAAGAACCTGACCGCAAGATCGTAAATATCCCTGTGAATTATTAAGATTGATCGCGATCGTTAACCAACGTGAAAACTCCAATTAGGCAGCTGCTAACATTGATTTGTAATATTTTTTCTTCTTTTTCTTTTTCCTTTTGATTGTAAAATTGTATTCAATGCAAAACATCGGTTCAGAAATGTAGAAAACTGTGATTCAGTTGTATAATCACTATGCAAATGTGTTGTCCGTTTTGTATATTGTACAAGTTCAATAATTTATTTGCTTAATTGGAAAACTTTAATTAAGGAGAAATCAAATTATGTGATAATGTCTAAAAGGTCAACTGGAACTTGGCCGTAGACCAAGGTTTTCCAATCAATCCATGCCTTCTGCGTGGTTTGGAACATCCTCGAAACTTGTAATTGCCTGATAGCTTCTTACGCTGGCCTAGTCAGGGTTCACGCAAGGCCATCGTGAATAAAGATGATCGCCGTTTCATAACACCCCAGAGCATCTCGCTTGGGGCCTTGAGTCCCATTGAATACGCTTATTCCTACACTGCTGTCACACCCACATCTGGTTCTGTGATAAGTTTTCAACTTTTTTCGACGTCGCTCTTATCACACCTGCCCGGCCCTGCGATCAGAAAACAAATGTTAGAATAGCAATTAGGCCTTGCCAAGGATCTTCAAGTCCATACTAATTCATTCTTGAGCGTCTACTATTTTTTGTAAATCGTCTTCTATTTTTTTTTCTTTAAAGTTGGCTTCATCATCTTTTAAATTTTTATTTTTCAAATGAAAACTATTGTTATAGCTTAAATTTTTATTTCTTGAATTTTTTACGACTTAAAATTTTTTTGGTCTTTAATTTTTATCTTGCGGAAGTTTTTATAGTTTTTAAAAGTTGAGCTTGAGTGGTACCTTCGGTTTGACAGACCATTTTGTTAGGTTACACAAGTTGATTTGAAATGTGCATAAATCATTGTCGATGTTAGAAGAGTAGTGGCAAATTGCAAATGAGACATTTGGTCGTTGCATGAGCGCGGTTATCGAAATCACACTGGCGCCGAATCATCGGTCCAGAATACATATTCTCGCGAGTTCACTAACCCTGCTCAGTCAGTTCTAGGAACTCCGATCTCATAATTAATTTAAATCTTTTTCTACTCTTTTCTTTTCTTCTCTATTTTTTCTGCCTCTTTTCTAGGATTATCAATGATGAATTAATTACATTTATTTATTTGCTATTATAATTTAGTTGAGAAAAAATAGAGAAAACAATTCATAATAAAATGAAAAGGATAAAAAAAATTTGCGTAGGTATGAATAAGGTATCAATATGAGAGAATACATCTCCAAATACGGGCGGCCAAGGCCCCGCGCGTTGTGACAATCCCGCACCAAATTCTAACTTGAAATGTTATTCACTTGATGCACGCTCGCAAGGCCGTTTCCTTGTACACAAAACTGTGAAACTTGCGACTTTTATTATTCAGCCGTATTATGTTTTACATAATATGGTTTTTGCCTGGCTCTATAAATAGAAATCTGCAGAACCGTTCGAACTGATGCAATTTCAACGATCATTGTGAAATACCAAAAAGAAAACAAAACCAAAAAATAAATGATTCAAGAAGTAGGTAAAATTAAAACAACAATTAAACAAACATTGAAAGAAACATATTTTCATTCTGGACTGACATTTTTTAATTGTTCAATTAAGGAATGATCTGAAAGAATTTAATCGCTGGACGATAGAAAAAAGTGAATAAAATGAGAGTTCAATTAAATGGTATCACAGTCAGTTACAAAAGGAACGAGAACAATTGATTGAAATCTCTCGGTCGGAAAACTTTTCACTGAAATATCTTGACTTGTATCGTGCGCACACTGCAACATGACTTAGATTCGGCTAAATATCAAATAAACGGTACTAACAGCATTTATTGCTTGTCTTCGCATCAGTACCTTTCAATAGCTCCGTATATGGCCAACGGCTCATTATCTCAGAGCAAACAGTAATTCGCCGCACCATAAGCATAAGCAACAACGTGACATTAGGCACAATTTAGAGTTACGGTTGTGCCGCTTGACTCTCAATATGCAGTATGTAAAAAGTTCGAGTAATAATGCCACAACCCAACGAAAGTCGCGTGTGAACAAGAGCAGTTCTTTCTTTGCTTTCTAACTATTCGACAATTTTCTCCCCTTACGACCAACGTGCCCGGGATCCTAAACTAGAATTTAACTTAATCACAGATGATAATGCTTTTCATCTGGGAGCAACTTTTATATCAGAAACAGAATTCACTGTTAAAATAATCTTAAAAGGATAAAAACTTTCTTCTTCCATGAACGAGATTGTTGAAATTAAATTTTTAAGCTTTGTTAAAGTTTGTATTAAAAAATGATTATTTTGTTCAATTTGATGTTTTAAAAATGGGTTCAGTTGGATGACTGATTTTTTAAAATATTTTTAGGCTCGCTCTGAAGAACACCTGGCACAAGAGCAGGCATGGTTGGCAGCCGAGAGAATTTGGTTGCTCCATCGAGGAGGATTTACAGCCGCTTCAAGATGCGACCAAGCGGATCCAGATACCGAAAAATTGCGAGTACGATTGATACCATCCGGAGAGGAGCTGCTGGTGGATGAAGAGGATGTTGAAAAAGTATGGATCAATTGTCGATGTCTTTTGTTCGGACACTTTTGTAAACTCGTGTCGCAATTATTTAATTGAATTAACGGACGAATAAATTATGCGACAAGTTCCGAGTTCAATATGATAATTTTAACAGCGATAGGTGTTAATATTCAATTTACGTCTTGGCACGGCTGAATGATAATGCTCGGTTTTATAAATTTACTTTTTGTACATTCATTTGATTAAGATTGTGTTTGTAATTGTTATCATTTGCGTTTGTTTTTATCACTTCGCGTAGTAAGTTTTGTTCAGTTCATGGACAAAATTCTGATAAAGTGTTGACTTTTTCAGGCCAATCCACCCCAGTTCGACAAGGCGGAAGACTTATCGCAACTTCGTTTTCTCAATGAATCGTCTGTGCTGCACACGCTGAGACAACGATATGCCAGTAATCTAATCCACACTTACGCTGGTGACAACATGGTCGTCATAAATCCTGTGGCACCGTTAGCGATATACTCTGAAAAAGTGGGTATAACTGAAAAAAACAAAATAAACGTACAAAAAACGATTCTCATGCCGTTTTTAGAACATTCTTTAATAATAAACTATTGAGAATTTTTTTCAGCTGAAGTTTAAAAAAATAAAAAGGAAATTGAATAATGACAGTTGTAGAGTTAAAAAAATGTATATTACGGACAATAGCGTAATTGCCTGACTGACATTTAACTTATTTCACTTCAAGTTTCAATTACTCTCTTTATAAATACTCTGAGAATAACATAATCATGCCAAGTGTGGCACTTAAATACATCAAAGAACTTTCGAATGGATCTTAAACTGGAACAAAAGTATGATGCAAATGTGTACCTTATGATATTACTATAATTTTGATGCAGATAAGATCATAAAGTGGCGTAGCGGTTAAATGTAATCATATTTTATCCATACCGTGTAAATCGGAGGAGGATTTATTATAACATTTTTTGAGCCGATCAGATAAGAAATGTGCAAAGTTGGCGCTAACGAAGTGTTAGATTGAACTTAAGTCAATTAAGGGGCATTCTTTAGTATAGGCAAAAATAATTATCGAGATAATAAAAATAATGGTACATTATTTCAATGAAAACGGCATTTTTCAGGTTGTACAAATGTTTCGTGGATGCAAGAGTGAGGACATGCCTCCCCACATATATGCCATGGCGCAATCCGCTTACAGAGGGATGCTGGCCACTCGTCGAGATCACTCTCTTGTTTTTCTTGGTCGTAGTGGTGCCGGCAAAACTACGAATTTCAAGCACGCTTTACAATACCTCGTTTTAGCCGCTGGGTCGGTTAATAAGGTGAAAACAATTTGCTTTGTAGTTTGCATGTGTCTCGAGAGTTTTATCTTTTGCATGGTGGCATATTTTTTACTTTTATCATCATTTTCTTTTTGTTGCAGATATTGACAATAGAAAAACTTAACGCTGTATTTATGGTTTTGGAGGCGTTTGGAAATAGTCGAACGCATATGAATTCAAATGCAACAAGATTTACACAACTTTTTAGTCTTGACTTTGATCAAACAGGCCAAATAGCTTCTGCTTCACTGCAGGTGAATATCATAATATTTCTGAATATTACAAATGAATAGCATAAAATAATGCAAACAAATTATATCAATTTATATATTTTAGATTTTACTAATGGAGAAAACAAGAATAGGTCGTCGACCATCCGGGGAGCAAACATTCCACGTTGTTTATCGACTGTTAGCTGGAGCCGAGGGTCCTTTAAGAAAAGAATTATATCTAACGAATCTTGTATCTGAGAACAGCAATCCATTTATAACTCCGCTACAAAAGCACGAAGACAAACAACGAGCGCAGGTTGAATTCAATCGTATAATCGATGCATTTCGAGTCCTCGGAGTGTCCGAGGCCGATGAAAAAGTCATCTGGTTGGCACTAGCTGCGCTGTATCACTTGAGTTGTGCAGGTGCAGTTAAATCCGGAACCACTTCTCAAAGTCGCTGGCAATTTGCTCGGGTCGAATGTGCAGAAAGAGCCGCGACACTTCTGGGAAGCTCCGTTGAGGAGCTAAGTCGAGCTGTTTTTGCACCCTTCAACACCAACACGAACGGAACCGCGGGCTCGAACAGCTCATCGACACAAAATGCTCCTAGACCTGCGCTCAGAACTCCTAGTCCTACTGACCAATCTGGAAAAGATGTTTTCATGGGCATCGACGCTTTAGAAGGGTTTCTTATTGGAATGTATTCTGAGATATTTCACTGTGTTGCAGCACTCATCAATAAGTAAGTGCAAAAGTACAAAATAAGTACAAAATTGTTATGCAGAAAAGTTTTTATTTTTGTTGATTTAATTACAGGATTTATAATCTCACTGATAAAAAAATCTGTAATACATTGCATCAGTGCTTCTACCGATCATTAGGTATAGAATAAATTATAGAACAATGTTTCTTAGATTATGATCAGGTCAAGGAGCAGTAATTATAATAAAAAAGTAAACTAAAAATTGAGTTTCATGCACTAATGATTGGTAGAAAAAATGTGAACTAAAGACATAAATAGGCTTTTTTTCCTTTTAAATAGTATTTGTTTTTTTTCTTATAGCATTGAAGTTGATCTCTTTTTTTATGTTTTACTTACAGGTCAATATCTGCCCCTGTTCACACAGTGTCATCGTTACTTTTGTGCGACAGCCCCGGCTTCCAAAATCCAGCCACATGCGGGCGTCAAACTGGAGCAACTTTCGAAGATCTTTGTCACAATTACTTGCAAGAACGCCTTCAACTTCTCTTCCATCATACTACCTTAGTAGCGACCAAAGACAGGTATAAATTATAAAGATGGTAATTCTCAAGTTCTTATAAGGAGAGCAATTTAATGAATCACGCGAGTAATTACATCTTTAAATTATAATTTAATGCCCGCCTTTATGCTGAAACAAATTTTAGATCTACAGCACATTTTTAATTGCTCTACAAAAATGGTTCTGCAGAATATGTATGAATCTTCATTAAAAAGATCAATTTTCATTCATTTTAAAAGCTCAGATTTATAGATATTTGTTTTGCAAGAAGATGAGGATACATTTTTATTAGGGACCAAATTGTTCAACTCCAACTGTATGATTAATTGCAGATACGCGCAGGAGGGTATTGATGTTGATTACGAGGATGTTGAGTATGACGATGATGGCATCGGATCACCGCAAGCACTGGTTTCTTTATTGGACCGTGGGAATTCACAAAGTGCTACAATGTTAAGAACGAGTCAAAGTGACTTGAGCAGCAGCCGACAGACCGAACGGAAAGGACTTTTATGGTTGCTGGATGAGGAAGCTGTGTGTCAGGGTGGAAACGATGAAACTTTCTTAGACCGTTTATTTTTGCATTATAGCGACAGAGGTAATGAATTGTTAAGTTATAATTTTATACTACGCTAATAAAAATGTCTCTTTGATGTTTCAATGCATTTTTAATTCAATATGATTAATGTTACAGATCATCAGTTGTTACTACGAAAAGCACCGGGAAATAACCAGTTTGTCTTACAACATTTCCAAGGCACCAATCCTGTATTGTATACAGCCACAGGCTGGATGAAATCTGTTCGTGAAAATCCTGTATCCAAAAATGTTATTTCCATCCTTCAAGAAAGCTCAAGGTTAATTGACAGATTTATTACTTATTATGACTTGTTGACTTGTAGATGTATTTATACAATATTGAATTATTATTTTGTGCTATTTTCTTTCAAATTTACATCTCAGAATGACATACAAACGATTGAATGTTGATAAAAAAATGTGACACAAGGTTTAATGCAACAACTTTTTAATTATTTCATTAGGGATGACGTGAATCGGTTGTTTGTCTGCGCTCGCGGTGCAGGCGTTTCTGGTGCCCTAAGTGGCTCCATTCATGGCATAGAAGGCTCGCAATCTCTGCGTCGAGCTTCTAGCATACGTAGAACATTTACTGCTGTGAAACGTAAAAATGTTTGTCTGCAAGTCAAATTCACCATTGTGAGTATGATTGCTTTTCATCGTTACAACGATTAGATTTCCCGCTCGCATCACTTCATTTATCAATAACTTTAGTTTTATGACTTTGCTTTGAATGTTCCTTTTCATTCGATTAAGCATTAAAAATGCACGCGCAAAGGTTTTTACTGACTGCTAATGTATATGAAATAAATCAAAGATAAAAAATGATTGCAATGAATTACAATTATTTACGCATTGTAACAGTTTTGTAAAAGTATCGCCAATGAGTTCTTGAAAGTCACAAGACTGTAGGCGATAAACTATCTATTAACGCATTATGATTATTGCGATATACATGTCAGTTATAATGGCGCTTGTCATTTGAAAAACATCCAAGTGATGCTCAGTCAATGGTTAACGAACCAAGAATTATGTCAAAGCTTATTTTGGATTCAGATATTATGTGTGACATTAACATTTACTGCAATTGCGTGAATGTTAATATTCTTACCTGTAAACAACAATCTTCAATCAATTGTACTAGAAAACCTTAAGTCTCGCACAATGGAGTTATTCGATCATTGTTTCATTTGTTACAGGACGGATTGATAGAAACCTTGAGGAGAACGCGAGTCAAGTTTGTTCATTGTTTCTTGCCGCAACACAACGCCGGTTGCGTTGACAGCAATAAAAGTTTTCTTTCCGCAAAAACTAACCAAAGTGAAGATATAATCAATATTCCATTATTACGATCACAGGTAATCTATACTCAACTCACTCAAAACGTCAACGTGATTGGATTAATTTATATTAATCCTTTAATACAAACTCTGAATTTGAATAATTTAATATAAAAAAAGAAAATTATTATAATTATTAATAACTTACAAGCATATTGTTCAATTGCAATTTATCAGTGCATCAAATTCAATTGCACTTGTCAGAATGATTGATAATTATTTTCATTTAGATTCGCGGAGGTCAAATAGTGGAAGCAGTGAGGTTGCACAAAGTTGGTTTCCCCAAACACATGCCACTTGGAGAATTCAGACGACGGTTCAGATTGCTATCGAATGATGGAAACACACGGCCAGGAAGCCCAGTGTCTGACGAGCGTCGTGCCGTCGAAGACATGTTACTTTCCGTTGACATTGACCCTGCGTCGTACCGTGTCGGGCAGAGCCAGGTAAGTTCTGACTCGAGTCAGCAGGATGTAAATTAATAATCGCTACGACAATTGAGAGTGAGAGAAAGTCGCGCTGATTTTTCGCAACGCCGAATCGTTATCACCGCACCGTTGGTTTATCATCGGCTGTTGGCCGATAATTAAATAATTAATGAAATTTGCATTTCGTCGCTTGATCGTCGCAGATTACTTTCAGCAAAGGATTAACGGCGATTTTTCATCGTTGCTGATAACTTCTGATCGCGCACATAACCGGTTCGCCGGCAAATAAACATTTCAAAATTGTGCGCTTCCAATCTATTAAATAGCTTCATTTCTTACAGCCACAAAATCCAATTACTTTTCCAATATAGCAATTTCTTTGCAGCTCTTTGATACATTGTAATCGACCTTCGAGAAGCACAAAAAATTCGTCAACAATTTTTCCTCGGCGCATCGCACTTCATGTTGATAGACGTTCAAAGTAATTGCACACTTGTGATTCAGATGAACGAATGCGACTGCTTGTTTATTCAACTCGATAGCTGGTAAACAAGAAACCCGTGGAGCCGATCCGCCAGACAGAGTCGAGAGGTTCTTTTTTTTGCAGACATTTTCGTACGGCTGAAAGAGAGTCACATCGGATGCACATTTTAATACACTTGTAATATAAAAATTGTAGACGATGATGAGGATGCACTTTCACTTAAAACGATAAAAGAAATTGCTCCTGATGAGGATAAGTGTGTAACGGTATGAACACACAAAGACTTCACGCCGCGATAAAGTGTTCGTAAACTCAAATTGTTCTTAAGTAGAAAGTATGGATATACGTTACTCGCAGAGTGGCTTTTCGAAATGTGAAAACCACCCGGCCATCAACGAATTTTTTATCATTAAATTATGATGTGTGAGTCGATCCGTGGGATTAGCTCATTAACTAACTGGAAAGTTAACATCTCAGAATGAAAAATCGTGAATGCTAATTTTTTTTTCTATCGTGTCATGTCGAATGATTGCACAATTGTATTTTTTTTAGCAATCTTACAGATTTTATTTCAATTAGTGGAATTTTTTAAATCTGAGAACTGACGCAGGTAAAACAAATCCGGTCGTAAAGTTTTTAGCTAAGATTGGATTTACAGTTAAAACATTTCGTAATGAACGTTGAACAGCTGCGCGTGCAAAAGTCAAAACCGTGGGGCAATAAACGTTGGCGCGAAAAAAAGGTTTCCATTATGGCTTTTCTAGGCAAATTATTCAAAGATTTATATCCGAGCGACATAATGAACAGTTAGTTTTAATGTCAATCAATCGCTTGGCAACGAGCATGGCTTCGCAGCCGACGATTTTTATGACGGGTAATTTGATATAGTTGGCCATCTCGCTTGAACAAGCGCTTTTCGTTAACGACTATTTGAAAAACGGCAAACGATTGGCTTAAATTTTAAAACGTGTGATCAAGTTTGTGGGAATGTTTTCACTCGCCTGGGGCGATGCTTGCATCTACTTTTGCCTCAGAGTATAATCTTCCGAAAGTCTTGACACTCCTTCTCGTCTCGCCCTTTCCTCGTATTCTCAAAGGAGAAAATGTTTCACCTAGAAATTTGCGTGAAATCTTGACGCTTTTCAGCAAATCGCTAATACTCCGATAACATTGGTATGAAAATTATCGCGCCGTTTATATGTCACACAACCCAATGATTAATACCACGCAGAACCAATGATAACGAAGTCAAATTTTACATTAGTTATAAATTAAATCGAACTCAACTTTCATGCCTGCATAGCGAACAATTTTTCTCCCAGCCACGAAATCTAGTTCGAAATAGAGGAAGGGGAGAAAAAATATGTTACTAGCATAACTTTTTACAGTTAAACGGCGTGATAAATTTGGTCTACATTAGTGATGTGTGATTTTTAGGCGGTGTTTACCGTTGCATCATTATGATATAAGTTGCACGGCTCTATTTATCAAGTTGGAAAAAAAAGAAAGAAAGAAATAGAGAACCGTCAGATCAGAACAAAACATGATTGTTTTTGCCCCCGCGGACCGTTAGATAAATTAAACAGACGATTATTAAATGCTATAATAAAAATGTGATTTGTGCTGCGTCACAATCAAACCACTTGACTCTTTTTCCCCCTTTCCGATCGTGCCTCATTCGTCATCTTTCATTTCAGATTCTTCCAGGTGGACTATTTTCTTTGACATTCTCGAACCGAGTGATTTGAATTGCTGCAGTCATCGGTGACCTTTTCCCATCACGACTCAAATTTGACGATTTCATTATCGTCAGACCCGAACAACCAACGGGTAAACAGGTCGCAATCGACCTGTCACGAGCTCATCAAAATAATAGCTCCGATGTATTCATCGACCTCGAATACCTGCCTGATTGCTTCTCATAGATGATTTTGGGCCTGACATTTGAAAAAGTTTTTGGTGAACAATTTTTCTCTTACCCTGTCAGAATTGCATACACGACTTGGTCATAATGACTCGACAGGCCTGTGTTCTTCAACTGTGCAAATGGCAGCCGAGCGTTCCTCCACTTCTTTTAATATCGAGACAATCATTTTCTCTTCTTCAGCGCCGCGTACAGCAGTTCAACGACTTCTTGTCCGCTTCTTCTTTGGCAACTTGCCTGATCGTTTTTTACGTTCATAAGTTTGAGTTTTGTATTTTTGTTTTTCATCAAGGAACAATTCTTTCTGATTCATTTCGTTGTTGAATGTATCTTGAACAATTTAAACACTTTATTTCTGTCCGTTGTATCAGTCCACGATTTTTTTCCTCCAATTTTATCTTCTTTCTAATAGTGTTTCATCATCACAAACTAATAAGAGGGGACAAAATTAATCTGAATATTTTGATGTTGCCTAAATATATTTTGAAAGTTCGTAATGTCATATTTTCTTGAATGGAAAATATTTCATTTGATCAATATTTCACTTCCTGAACTCTTCACCTGTTCACATCAACCTTGGAAAATGAATGATGACGTTTTTGAATTATGAATTGAATCAATCGCACGAGATGAGTGTAGAAACGAAGTTGTTTGTTATTTGGCTCTCGACCTGGGAAATTGTTTGAGGCCAGTGTCCCGAATCTAGTCGTATTAGAGAAGACATGGGCTGGTGTCCGATCGGGCCTGATAAAAGCTTCGAGTCACACATGTAGTCCAGGGAAAGTACAATCTTCGAAAGTATGGCACATTGTTCAAGAAGCCGCCGATTGAATTTGTTAAATTCCTCGATTGGTATTCGAGCGCAACGTTGCTGCTAATGCGTTTCAATCATGCGAAATGCAGTTACTTTCTTCTCTAATTGAAACGTCGGGAATTGATTTCCAATCGATTTCCGTACATTGAACAAAAAAATTATTTTTGCGGTGCTCAATATAATAACTAATCTCGTTTTAGTGCTTACTGATTTGTTAAAAAAAAAATTCTTTTAAAAAATCACGATTTGAGGATTGGAGATAAGATAGTTGATTCACTTTTCAATTGTTTATGGACAAAAAAAGAGTTCCGACGAGGATGGGATTCGAACCCACGCGTGCAGAGCACATTGGATTAGCAGTCCAACGCCTTAACCACTCGGCCACCTCGTCCTCTCCCGCAGGCGACTGAAATAGGGTTCCAAACCCGAGGACCCACCTGCCTTGACTCAGCAACGATGATTCGTCTCTATTTTATCTGCTCTCACTATCTCTGATCAAACACTGATATCTTAGCGTAAACAAATATCTAACGGAACTGTCTCCAATCATCTCTGCTATCATCTGAACTCAAACAAAATTTCAATTGTCAACTTGTGTGATTACACAAAAAAAATGAATTTCAATTTAAAGTGACAAACATTTTAATTACACTTTAATGAATCGTAATTAATGTTATCAGGTAATAGAAAAGAAGTTTCGTGAAGATTCGTTATTTTCTATCGGCCAATTTGCTGCTGACATCGAATCGAATCAAACAGAGAGGCCAAAATTTATCCAATCCCAAGCAATAAATCTGATCTGCTGACACCGTGACCAAAGTTGTGGATACAGTTAGAGAGCGGAGTCGTAAAAACGCCATAAATTCAACGATTTTGTTTGTGTGTGCGTGTTTCACGCAAAAATCGTGATTTGACGGAATCGGCACGAGAGCATTGTGTGCTGGCTTTTGAATTAGAATGTGTTACTTCTGGTTGACACGAATGGGTTGCAACAAAAGGGTAAAACGGGGCGCCGAACGGAGCCGCGCACATTCCAATAACGATTGCAAAGCAAGATGAAGCGCACGCAGCGAAAAAGTCACCTTACAACCGAACTTTCTCGTGGCCCACATCTTCGCTCGTTCTGCACCTGTGATTCATTCGTCTTTCTCTGCAGCTCATCTCCCAGAGACTCTTTTATTAATATATTACATTTTGACCGGGCACAAAGCTCTACGAATCGACACTCGGGTGACGATAAATTACGACCCAGCATGCAGACTGAAAGTGACTTAATAAGAATATAATACTCCATGAGAAAATGTCATCTTGTTTATCTTCATTTTTTTCTTGTTAATACGAAGTTCACATATTGCGTCACTCATCGTTGGCGTTCGCTCTAATAGCACCAAAGACGAATGGCCTACTAATAAAATTAATGGGAATTCATTCAACGATTTTAATTCTTCTATGAACATTCGGTGAATCGCGTGAAAGTATTTTTCTAGTTTTGTATTTGTAATATATTTTCACTTAACACAAATTCACATTTATGGAACTAACTCAATAAAAATCAAAACCACGATGAACAAATTGAAAATAAAAATGAATGCAAATTTTGCAAACTCAAATCCATGGTTCTGAAAGATTGAAACATTGTAATTGTAAATTAGTAACAAATATTTGTCTTGTAGATCCTAACGAGATTTGAATGTGCGATTTCGCGTCTGAGGCCAGTTTGATTCGCGACAGGGACTAATGACAACAAGAAGCGTGAATAATATAGATGCGCTTGTCAATTTGGCGACGCTGCAAGAGATGCCTAATGCTTGCGGCGGAGAAGGACGTCACGGCTGTTTTGTTTGACCCTTATTCACAACACGGAACTGCCGACAGACTACGACTCTGTTTCTTTGAAATGCAGCATCGTAATTTGTCTGGCTGTTTTTTACCCCCATCGACTTCCTAGAGTCCGAAGATAAACGTTACCTTATTCTTTCATTGATCGCGCGGAATGTGCGCGGCTTTAAAAATATCATCGATGCTGAAAAGAAAAAATCAAACTCGACGCTTCAACAAATCATACTTGTTTTGATGAACACTCATAGAGAGAGAAAAAAAGGGAGGAGAAAAAAAAGACGAAATTTAAATTTTCAACTGAGCAGTAAATATTATTTTTTTTTAATCTCAAGTTTGAGAGATAAATTTTGTCAACTTTCATCGTAACCTTTAATAAGGAATTTGGAGAATCTACTTTTTTTGTATTTATATCTTGTTTTGCAAACTTTTTGCTTGCGAATTTTTGTAAGAACAAAAAAGATTGATTCTAAATTGCCTTCAATGAGGAAAGAACAGTTAGGTCGGTAAACAGCGATGGTTAACTCGGCGGAATCATATTGGAGTTGAAGAAACAAGGGGTACCGGAAGTGCCTAAACGGGAAGCAGACTCTTCCGGATTGACGAATAACTATGCAGGTCGATATCGCGAGAGCCCAATCGGTCGAAAGGTGAATAACTTTACTCGGGTCTTGTGAATTGGATCTCCAGTCTGAAACATCTTCACAACTTTTTCCGTCATTGTGCTGTAAAAGGTGCTACCGTAATGCAATTATAAGAAATATGCCGATTATGGGCAACCAATTAAAAATGTAACCCTAAGCCTGACCCGGGGAGTATGTAAAAAAAAGAGTAGCATTTTGATAATTTATCATCAATTAAATTGTAAATGAAGTTGACACTTCTTTTTCTATGAGGGTCTTAACTACCTCGCAGTTTCAATTCGGACACTTTCGTTCCGAGGCTTGAGTTAGATGGTGTTTTGATAGAACAAATTATTGGCAATGAAATACCACCTTCTCTGTGGTCAACGTTCAGTTTTGTCATGAATTATTCAGTAGTCGGACGCGCGGAGTGTTTAGCACTACTAATGTCAGCATCAAAGAGACATTCTTGTTGCTTTTGATTATTGCAAACAGTTGAAAAGTCAGGTGCATTAAATCACACGCCTCATGAATAAACCAATAGCCATTTCTTATTATGAGTTTATTAAAAATTGTCTGGGTAACTAACGAGAAATTCCGCGTTGCATGTCGGCTCTTTCTTTCTTTCTTTTTTTTTTTTTTTTTTTTTTTTTTTATAAGACAACTAATTGAAAATCAACAGATCTTTATCGTTATTGATTTTGAATGTAAGAAGAAAAGCGGAATTGCATTTTGATCGGTATCTGCCGATTGTGTATCTCAAATCAACGTAATCATTAAAATTTAATTCCAGACGTGAAATCGGCAAAGAAATTCTCTGCATTGAAAAAGAAGACAATTTATTTTACTCCTCATTACATTTTCATGGAACAAAATTATATAAATTTGTTGGACACAGTTTTCACTCTCTGTTTTTTTTTTCTCTTTCTTGTTTTTTTCTCATTTCGGCTGGTTTGACATCAAATGAAATGATTTCACTTGTCAATAACTCTGACAACTTTTGTGTCAGACACGTTCGATCGATTTAATTCTCACAATTTTACGTGCACCCATGCCAATTAGATTTATCAGTTGACTCGCGGTCAATTATAATTATAGCAATTATAATCCCCGCGCGTGAATGTCACTTGAAAAATCGTACCATTATTCACACGGCGAGCCATCATCAATGACTTTTTATTTTTTTTTCTTCTCCTTATCAAAACTTATCAAAAGATGAACTTTCGTGCGAACACATCTTAATTGCTGCTTAGTTGTTGTTTGTTTTAGTTATTATATTTATATTATAAAACCGAGGCATTTTTAGAGACTCACTTCTCACGTGGATCTTTCGCTCCAGGGAAACGGAAACTCGTAAATGATACGTACACGCTGGGAGAATCGAACTTCCTGAAAATAAAATGCCTCTCAAGAGTTAATTAAACGTGAATGTTGACTGCTCGCAAGCATGTTCGGCACATCTTTGCACTTGAAAAAGCATGTATTGTTTAGCAGCACGCCTTTTCAGGCGCTGTACCTTTCTCGTCAAAGTGCAGTCCATTTTTTGTTCCAACCCCCTTCTCTCACTTTAAACAACTATTTTCCAGTCGTATAACACAATAGGGCCACCCAGTGTTTGAGAAAAAAAAATGTTTTCTTAACAAAAAACCACAACAATTTCTATATAAGTTTTTTTTAAGATTAAAATTTTTTTTTCTAAATTTCATGGAAAAATTGAATTAAACAAAGATGACGTACGGAGAAATATGTTGGAAAAAAAGAAGTAATAACTCAATAAAGCGATGGAAAAAGGAGGTCTTTAATGAATCGAATTGGAAAGAACACGAAGCGTTCACGCACGAGGCGTTTGTTTGACGTCGGAAAGACCGTCGTATAAAAAGTGCGACATTGTATGGCAATTTACACAAATTGCAGAGTTATTAACCGCGCGAGGAATATAGCCGGCTATTACAAGAGAGACAAACATTTGTGATGCATACCATCATGCAATCGGGTCTGCAGTCACGGCCGTGTAAATACGTTACGTATTTGCATCATGCGCTCGTCCCTTTTCTCGAGAAGAAAGAGCGCCAATAAAATTGCCACTTTGCTGATACTGAATCAGCAATGGTCCACGGTGTGTCTCGCATCGTGCACGCAAATGCACGTGTTATGTAACTTCACACCGTGTGACTCCTTCTTCGGTACCGCTAACCGATTTCATTCCTTTAATTTATGACTAAACAATATCCTCACAGAGCTCAACATTTTTATCCGTCAAAAATATTGCGGAATTCCACTTATCTTTCACACTTCAAATGTAGAAAATCCTCAAATAATTTTTCATTTACAAATTCTAGTCAACATGTTTTTGATGCAACATTTAATTACGAATGATTTTTTTTTTTCGAGGTAAGAGTAAAGTGAAAAAAGTTGTAACTTCGGCCGGTTTTCTTTTATTTTGAAATTGAAGTGAATCCAAACATCGTTTAAGACAATTTTTTCTATTTTTGTTTATTTCAATCTGTCCGTCTTTTATTTCGGCTGTTTAATTTATTAACGATCTCTTAAACAAGTCGAGGTGTACACTAAAAAAGGCATATTTATGGTAGGATCGTTCGTTGCGGTCGACGTACGCTTTTCGGCGCGATGCACCTGGTTTCTCTTTGCCCTGCAGCCGAAAACAAGAACCGCACGCATCCGTAATGACGAAAGTTACTTGGCTCTTGCTTAATAAAAATGAAGTGTAACCGGTCATGAATCTCAAATTTGGCCGAGCGACTGCTTTTTCCGTGCGCGCTGCACTTTTTTTTTTTGTTTGTGCTCCTCTTCCCCGAATCGTGAATCCTCGTATGAACTCGATTAACGGAATGCAAGTTACGCGAGCGTTTAATTAGACAGGGATACGAGGAAAAAGTGGCTTTCGGTTGTAAGAGATTAAACGCTCTCGGGCTCCGGTGACACGGTCTGTCTCGAGAACGAGCGTCTATTTATTTATTTTATTACCGGTGATTAATTGCAAACTTGTAAGACGAAAGAAAAGTGAAATGTGACTTCATTTTTTTTTGTAAGTCAAGCAAACGACTGTGAATGAAAACAAGAATTTGAATTTGAATGGCGTCAGATTAATTCACTCCTGAGAGGGAACTGAATTTTTGTCCAATTTTATGTGTACAACACAAAAATTGAGAGTAAAAGTCGAATAAATTGACAATTTTTCGTACAAAAAGTGACAGATAGAAATCTCATTTGGCGGGGAATTATTTGAAGAAACGGCGAAAGGAATTCTTTTTTTATACATATATAAAATTTGTAGATGCTCCGGTGTAAGAATTATTGTGTGTGTTCTCTTTCGTAATTTGATTAGCGAAATTAATTATTCATCTATCACTTTCCAACACTTTTTCTTAACGCGAAAGGTAAAAGTTATTCTTTTCACTCTCAAGCAACCGAGTGACATGCGTGATATGAGCCGCGGATTCACGAGCAGACGCTCGTTAACATAAACTTGTATTTTATTTTTCATTACAGATGCGTTTCATTTCGACAAATAAAAGACAGCGCCAAACTTTTTCCCCGCACACGAACACCCTGTACCAAGAACAAGATTTTCCTCTCGCATCCTTTATCAAAATATTTGTGTTTTCTGTCCGGTGCGTCCGGTTATGCTAAATGCACCCATTTTTTTGTTCTTTTCGTCCTCCAGAAGCACTCTTTCTGAGTATCGCTCGTTTGTGTGATCTCAGTTCGGAAGAAATGTATAAACTCTATTTGTAATCACACTGAAAGCGAAAAAAAAGGTCGCGATTAGGCTTTGTTAGTATTTTAGTACAAGAGAAAGGACTTGAGCTGAAAAATTTTTGTCTCCTTAATTGACGGACCCCTATCTGTTTTCTAAATGAGTCTTGTCTTAGAGAGCGATTAAAAATATAAAAAAGTGTTTGGAGCAACACTCGAAAATTGATGAAGGATAATAAAACGCCTCGTCGAATTTGAATACTGACTCAAAAAAGAAAAAAAGTTTACGACTTTTAGAACCCAACCCGTTAATGGACCTTACTTGTTTTTTTCTCTCTACTTTCTGACTGCTGTTAAACGGTTAGAAGCCAGAAAGTGAGAAAAATCAGAGAATCATTTTCCTCAGGACAAGTTGAAAAAAAGCAGTTCAAACAATGTGGAAAGTAAATGTCACGTCATCTGTCCGTTGGATGAAAAAACTGAAGAAAAAGGACAATTCTTGCATTAACGGGTTGAGAGTTCTAAAAATACAGCGTTCGGAAAAAGTGATAACAAAGTGACGACTGGTCGAGATCTGGTTCTTCTGATGGTTCGTAGGCATCATGTTGTTCGGCCGGTGTAATTAGATTAAACCGTCCATTATAAAGAAATCAAGGGACAAAAATGGCGTGGGGCGCGCGGGGGCTGATGGGAATGCCTGCGGGCACAATGATCGGTGTCGGGTTCAAGCAAAACCGAGAGCGACTGCGGGCGCAGCATGGTGAGGAGGGCTGGCCGCGGTGTAATTTTAACGATGGCAATTGATCGCAAGGCGTAGACGCAAAAAAAGCACAGGAGAGACGACAATCACGAAAATGCACTCACGTGGCGACGACGCCTGGCCTTCGCGAGCGACAAAATAAGAGGCCCGCGACGCAAAAAGAGGCGCAACGGGATGCCGAGCGCGAGCTTCGCATTTAAACGGCCGTCGCGTGGTCCCGCAGATCGGCTACCCGCTATCTGACAACGGCAGGGAAGGAGGGGGGTCGCGCACCTGATACCCGCAGAGAGGGACGAGTCGGAGAAAGAGAGGCCCGCTCGAAAACCACTCAGTTCGCCTCCGTCCGCTGATAGTATCGGACGCGAGTTGTCCCGAGTTTTTGAATTTTGAATTGAGAGTCAAAATTGAGTCTAGATTGTCAAACAGCGGAGGTGAGAGCCGCGGGAGCCGACAAGTTCGGCAGCTCGTGTAACGAATTTTGAGGGACAGAAAGTGTGAATTGGCCGAGTGCTTGTGAGAGTGTGTGTCTCTGTGCCACGATGAGGCGATTAATGAGCAATCGAGGCCGCTAACAGTCGCCCGAAGCTGAAATAACGGTATGTCGGCAAAGACCAAACGCGGCCTGTGGTCTCCGGACGTCGGGCCGCGCAACCTGTCCAAGGCGAAGAGTAGTCCGAACGTTTCGAAAACGGTGAAGGAGCCCGTGAAACCTGTCAGGACTGCCAAGGCCCGAGCGGCCGAGCCGAACCGGTGTCCAAGCGATGGGCCTGCGAAAACGAACAAAACAACACCGGCGACGCTCAAAGTCGAGAAGAAGAAACAAATGAAGCCGGCGGCCCGCCCTCCTCCCTCTTGCACTATCCTGGAAGATAGAGCGTTGTTGAAGAAGGGTCTGCAGGGCACGCCGGACAAGCCGCTGAAAAAACCGGACGAGCTCAAAGCGAGCAAAAAAAGTCCGCTGAACAGGTCCGGCAGTTTGTGGAGTGTACAAACACCGCCGGTCAAAGGTCAAGGACAGCGGGGGACGACCGAGGGGCCCAAAGTGACCGGCAAGATTGCGCCCAAGAGACCGCAGGTGCTCAAGAGGAGTACCAGTTTGTGGAGTGTCTCCCCGGATCCGAAGAACAAAAGCTCCGGCTTGAGACCGAGCAGGATTCCATTGTCGACACACAATCAGAGTTTGCTGAACCTGAGCAGCTCGAATCCGCCGGTCGAGAGCGCGGACAGAGACGAGACGGACAGGTCCATCGACGAGAGGGTCTACGAGAACGGTCACGCTCTGAGCGAGGAGCCAAGTCCAATCTACGAGAACCTCAAGCCGAAGGACGATGACAAGAAGGAAAACACTTGCCCGAGCAAACAGGTGTCCAAGGGCAGCCTGGAAAAAAGAGCCGAGCTGCTTATGTCGCGACTCGACGAGGACACCGATAGGGCCGAGAAACCGGTTCATGTTGCAAAAAGTCGCGAGGACATTGGCGCAGGCGGGCCCGCCCTTTTGAACAAGACCAGGTCTTTGGCCAAGAGCCACGAGGTCCTCAGCCGAAGACACGAGCCGGAGATCTGCATCCAGGAAATCCGCAAGAACTGGGAGCGCCAGATTCGACAGTCGCAGGAACCCAAACCGAAGGCCACCGGCGTCAGCCCGACGAAACCTGTCCCAGCCCAGAAGACCACCGAGATTAAGGAGCTCGTCAAATTCTTCAACTGCAAGAACACGGAGATCACCAACGGCGTGCAGAACTGGAAGAAGGACTTCAAGGAGGACAAGACTAACGGGTACACGTCTGACGGAAACTGCTCGGAGGACAGCGGCCACATCAGCAACGAGAACGATTTGGAACCACACGAGAACGGATCTAAGGAGTCCATTGACGGCGACAAGTTCATCAAGGGGGTGATCGACGATCTCGACGAGAATCTGCGTACGATCCAGGTGTTCCGCGCGACACCGATCGTCCACCGGTACGTTGATCCCGAACAAAGGGGCCACTCGGACATCGCGAAGAACGTATCTCTGCCTAACAGTGTCGATAACTGGGACCAACTTGCGCATTCTAACGGCTTCCAGGATGAGCGGATGAAAGGCACCACTGAGTTTCAAATTGAAGACAACGTTAAGAAGAACTGGCAAATTCGTACCAAGGATGGACTCGACAAAAAGGGAGAGGTAAAATGGGACACGTCAACCTTCGCGAAAAAGTGTGTCTTAAACTTAAGACATTTTTTGGATGACATTTTTTTGTCATTATTATAATCAACTCTTTGCAGTTGTGTAAATTTCAACTTGAACATTTCTAAAATGTTCATTTTCTTGAACATTATTGAGGAATATAAAAATTCGAAAAGAATTTCATATACTATTAAAATGTTTTTTTTTTTGTTTTTTCATTGATTTTAATATTGAAACTGGTCTGGTCGTGGGAGATTGTTCGGTTGAAATTTCCTCGCGTTCTCATCTATCGTTTTAAGTTGCATCCGACTTTTTCGTCCCCTCTGGACTTATTTATCTGCCGAAGAAACAATTCATCCTTAAGCGATTGCAATAAAGTGCGTTGCAATGATCTCTTCGCGATGGACGAGAAAGCGAAAAAAAAGGTCGGATGGTATATAGAGTTCCCAACGAGTTTGCAGACAAAAAGTGCCCTTTTTCATGGTCAGTCAGATCGCGGGGCATAATTTTATGGTTAATAAAGTCCGTAAATGCGACTGTCCGATACAAAGTGCGTGGTGACTGATATCTAAAACCTCAACTCAAACCCCCTCAGAGGCTTTACTTTATCGTAACTTGGAAATTGGAGTGACAATTCTGTTGCAACATTCGACATATTTTTTTTTTTTTATTCCTGGTCTCATCATAATATTATTCATGAGATCGTTAGTGCTATTGCAGGATGGCGTTTCTGTTCACTCTGATTAATCAGCATTGACGTCAATATCCCCCGACAATTATTCGCGCAATAATGACTTTACATTTATCATCGACAGATATTTTTCCGAGCCGGAGGTCTGGAACGCCTGGAGGCGCACAGGGACGAAAAACTCACGGGACATATCATCCTGTTGCAGGCGAGGTGCAGAGGCTACTTGGCACGGCGCAAGCTCAACACTCTAAAAGTACGTGGCCAATCATCTTCCATCTTTAATAACTCGGCTACTAATTGAACTCGCCATGAATATGTGCCGCGCGATTTTTGTCGCCCGACGGCTGCAGAGATCGAAGCCCGTTAAGATTCCGCGTGAGCGATCTTTGTTTTTGTAATATTGATTTGCAATTAGCGAAACGTGTCACTGTAATTGGCGCTCGGTTGGAACCACCCACATATCAAAGACTTTCTTTTTAATTGTTTTTCAGTACACAAGTAGATTAGAAAGGGTAACGGTCTCTGGCACACTTGCTATCAAACAAATCGTACACCTTTTCCTTTTTTTTTATTCATTTATTTTATTCCATTTTTTGTTTCAATTCATTTAATTCAATTAATTCATTTTATTATATTCTTGTTATCGGTTATACAAATTTGATTCTGCATAATCAGCAAGTTCGGCGAGTTTAATCTGAATTTGAGAATTGCATCTTCGACGTTTCGATGCTAATGATGAAACTGAAAAAAAAATATATATTTGTTTGCAGTTGCAAGATTTGGCGGTGCGATGCATCCAGCGGAACGTGAGGAAATTGATGTCGGTACGCGAGTGGCCATGGTGGCGTTTGTACGTCAAAGTAGCGCCGCTGTTGAACGTGCACCGGACCGAGGATCAGCTCAAAGCGAGAACGGTGAGTGTAACTGCGGGCGCCGTTTACCCGAATTACATAAAGTCGTGCGTTACACTTGTGCACACGCACAATCGAAAGTAAACATTCGAGTCGGAATGAAATGGCCTAAGCCCGATTGGACGAGCGTGTACTTTCTAAAAGAAAAGTGTTCTTGTCACCGTTATCCAAAATGATAAAGTGTTATTTCCACTTTGTCAGGGAGTTACCAACGATGATTTATAACGGATGATTTGTGACCGCTTGCGCGGGATAAAAAAATGCACGAATTCATGAATGATTAATTTTATTATTCAATCGGGCTTGTTATTAATGGCCTTGGGTTCGATTTTTTTTCTGTTTCTTTTTTTCTTTTTTAATAAATAATTACTTTAAAAAAACAAACAAGCAAGCAAACGTTCAATTGAAATTAATTCACTTTCATACATTTTTAGTCTTGTTTTTGCTTTTTAATTAACAGGAAGAGCTGGAGGTTCTTCGCACGAAGTTAGAGCGGCTGGAACAAGAGCGCAACCACTTGAAGCACGACAACGACAGGCTGGAAGCAAAAGTGAGTGGCTGAAAATGTATTTTACACAAGATTCATCGTTTTCCATCCGATGATTGGTATACTCATTCATCTTACAACGATCACGTCGGGACTGTATGATTGCTTCGTATTATTTTTTTTCTCTCTCTCTCCTTTCAACTCGTCTAAGCAGTTACGACTTGACTTTGAAATTAAATCGCCAAACGAGAACAGGTGTTACGGATTAATTAGATCTTCTTAGACTCGCGGCGTTAATGAACATATGATATCTGGTTTTGCGCAGCGACACAGCAACCAGAAGATGGCCGATTAGTTTTTTGTCCGCGCATCAGTGGCACAGCGTCTCTTTTCTTTTCAATGTCAAAGTCAGAGCAACCCGTTGCGAACATTTCAACCGCCGAATTTACGATCGTCCCTCGTGATGGCACGAGAGAGGATATTAATTGGCCATCGGACGATGTAAATCAGCCTGACGTATTGTCCAAATATGAACAAAAAATGACATAATAGCGAAGGTGTGCGCGTTACGTTGGCGTGATCGCGCAATTCATGCCAAAACCCCCGCGTGTGCGCGCGTCTGCAATAAATTATAACGTGCGTTGAACTCCGCGATACTTGCGTGTGTATTCATAGCCGGCGCTTCTCTTTGACTTTTCATCGTTTAAACAAATAAACTTGGGCACGTCGCGGTTATATCGTGTGTGCGCGAGCAACAAAATCGCACGATCGCTCTCAATGCCGGGCGCGTTCGCACGTTACACTTTGCGTGCCAGTTATATCTCGCGGCTACTCGCCCGACCCTTTTGGATGCTGGAATTTAACCTCTCGCGTTTTATCGAGGATTACAATCCCCCGGAAGTGTGGATTCGCGGCACAGGTTTCAAATTGGGTTAAAGCCACGCCTGGCAAATCGGGTGGGTCAAGCGTGGACGCGCGATGGCAAAAAGTTTATATCCAATAGGCAAAAGTACCGCTGACCCACATGCCGGTGAAAATTGTTCGCGGTTTCGCATCCACGTGTTTTGTCTCTCATTAACCGCTCAGCTGAGCGACGCGGAGGTTTTTTTTGTCCACGCTTTTACGCGTGTAAGAAAATCTGACTTGACAAATGATTTGGGAACGGATAAGTTGAGGTAATTGTTCAGGCATTGAAAAAGAATGATCTTGTGGATGGAATGGGAGTAATCTTGACGATGAGAATTTTGTATCAGAGGGAAACTAGGAAAGTTGATACAAATTTAAGTTGAAAGTTCCCCTCCTCTGGTTTAGGAAAAGTTAAAAAAAAATGGTAATTGTAGGTTCTTAAACGATAAAAAGTGGAGTAGGAAATGATAAAGTAAAGCGGACAAGAAAGATTGGTAGTTGTGGCGATGCATTTGTAACGAGAAAAGAAGCGAGAAACGATGATGAATGACTTGCCTATCTCTTTAGCTCGGATAAGAATGAAATCGAATTGTCAAAAAGTGAAAAAAATTGTACTTGAAAAATCCAAACTCAAGGTTGGTAAATAACTAAAACTCATGCTCTCGGCCTTCGACTATAGGTATGCCAAAAAATTGGATCATCATTTTTCAGTGACTTTACCACTTCGCTTTCATTGTAAACATACGATACAATCTTGCAGTTGGAATCGCACATTCAACAGAACACGTTCGCCGAGCGATTTCTGCCATATAATGCTTGGACAATCCTCGGTGCCATAATATCTGTTTCTTAAGAGCACCTGTGGACACTCACGACATTAACACCGTTCCCTCATTTTTATGCATTCAAATTTATTGTTAACGAATTTTATAGACAATGAAAAACCGGTGTCATCAACTCGACCATTAAATTATACACACATTTTATTATCTTTATTGTTCGACGTTTCTTTTTCTTTTTTTGTTCTGTCCATTTAACAGTCGGATCTAAAAATTTATAAGAACTGCTATTTTTGAGGGACAACGAAAAAGTGTACCGCGTAGTTATGAACGTAACCATTCAATTAGCGATAGTTGGCAGATGTATTGTGGAAATTGGTCAATCCTTACGCACTCAGTGTAACTGAAACCTCCAGGATGTATCAGAGTGTAATAATTGTTTCGCCTCTGCGATTACGTAATTAGCGTTATCGCATTATGAAAACGTCGGTTTTCACCATGATTTCGAGTGTTTCATCGGTTGAGTCATCGACGCGGCTCGTTAATAGACTGATTTGATATTAATGAGATTCGCGAGATTTCGGGCCTGCAAATAATCAACGACCTTGGCTCCTCCACTCTGTAACGGAGTAAATATAGAACTTTCGGATACAATGTTATCGCTGTATAATATCTTATATTGTCATGCGTCGTTGGAGCAATAAAACTCCTCGATCTGGTACACTAATGTTGACCCAACTTCTTATAACTGTAATCGTATTGTTTATTGAGAAAACATTTTAGTATAATGGAGTATAGAATGATACTCGGGACAATATTTATAGAGAATCATGAACTGTCCAAAATTTGATGTAGAATTTGGAGCAAGTGGATTTATCACATTGAAATAAGAATGTTCAAAAATGCACAATAGAAAAGTAAATATCAACTTTTTTATTTGTTCAGAAATTCATTATCTTCAAAAACCATCAAGAGATGAAGAAGGTGGCCCGAATGAAAACCTACTACAAAATTTGGATAAACAAATGCTAAATATAAAAGCGACTGTGTACATCCGGAACATAAACTAAATTTACTTCCATGATTTATGAAGACCAGTTGTTATTGAATGAAAAATGTGGTCTTCAATCAATCGGGATTGATAAGCGATAGGATTGAACCTTGAGATAAGAGATTCTCGTCCTAGATTGAAAACTGAAAATTGTTTTAATTACCAAAATTTTAGGCCCAATGTATTATGACTAGTCGCGGTTGGCTCAGTGCCAGGAGCGAACTCTTCTTCTCAGAATAACTTTAGGTGACCACCTCCTCCACCAAAGGCATCGCACGCACCTCGGAATAAACCACCAAGGAGCAGTCGCGTCGTGTCTTTTCATCGATTGGCACCTCCACAACTGTGTGATGCGGCCCAAGCGTAAACGCACCTTCGAAATTTCTTCTTGACAGCTGATTGACGAGATCAAATCAAGATGTCGCTGTTGTGTCCACCAAGTCCCAACCTGGAACCACGCGAGTTGACGAGGATGCCGAACCTGGAATTGAGACCACCCCTGCCACCAAACGTCCACACAAGGTCTCCCGTGCCGAGAAGAATGGTTCCCAGCTTGGGATCCTTCAGGAGCCCATCGCCTATGCCCGGTCGCAGCAGGATCGGCCACCGATCTCTCTCCCACTGTTCCTCTTCCTCATCTCTCTACCTCTCCTGTATGGACTCGTTGTCCGTCCCTGTCAGAAGGATATTCCCTCAGGAGTACGACCACGACTGCCAGGACATCGAACAAGAGATGTCTGAGAAGGAACAAGCGCCAGTGGTTTTTGACGCAAGTTTAAATTTCGTCCTGGGCCTGGACAAACAAAAAGTGCGACAGAACTTCAAGCCCACTGCCTCCCACCTGGAACCAACCACTGCCTCTTCGTACCTGAGTGCAAAAATCGCAAACTTCCTCCAGAGAACGGACCACATCATGGACGAGTGGAGAAGCCTCGGCAGAAACGGCGACAGCGACTACTCGAGGAGGTCCACGACTCCTTACAGCAAAAGCTCTACCAACATCAGAATCAAGGGATTTCAGTATTACAGCCGTGCCAGCAGCGTCGCCAAGAGTCCGTCCAGATCTCGTAGTTGCTTCACCGAGGATAGAACGTTGTCCGAGAGCAACGCCGAGGTACTATTTTCGAACGGTCGCTGATTGATTCCAACGATTCAATCGACTGGTGCCGACGGAACGATCTCAAGTATTTTAAGAACTTGTCAATCAAAACCAAGTTCCAATTTGTTTCGATTCGCTTTTACTTTGTGAGTGTTTTTATTTCTTTTTAAGTTTAAGTTTCTAAGTTTTTTTTAAAATTGTTAGCAGCAGGTCTTTTGTATTTCTCACAGTCCGATGTAACTCCGGCGATCAGAGAGAGAGAGAGAGAGGGGGGGGGACTAAAAGTTGTCTGTTATTCAGAAATTGATTACAGAAAATGGTACATCGTCGTAACTGTTAGAGGCTTTTAGAAACTTGGGCCCAATCAGGAACAAGGGAATAATGTTACGTTGATAGTCGTGCACTTATTCTTCGATTACGTTCTGGCATTCCTCAAGTTCTTCAAATAAATGCCAACGCTTTTTAAAATGCACATTTTTTCACTTAAACATTTCCTGCTTGCACAGTTCAGCCGCGGCTGTCACTTTCAGTTTAATGATTTTTTCTGTTCTCCCCCACTTCGCTTATTTGGCGACTAAAATTTTTGTTATTTGTTGAGGAACAATCTTGTTGGTCATTCTTTAACAAGTGACAGGGGATTTGTTAAATAAAATTTTTAATAGTCAGGCTTGAATTCAAAGCACGTGGGAATATCCAAGCAAAACTTTTATTTACGTCCGGTTAGCAATTCCGCTGAATGTATAAACGGGCTGGAGACATTCCGTTAGTTCCTTTTTTAGGAAGCATCTATCGCTGAGTTCCGTAAATGTAGAATAAGTGGAATCCTGTTGCATGACTTGGAAACACGTAATGTCAGTGCTTATGATGTTAGGTCACTCGGAGGCATTTGGTAAATCAGGAGTTGCGAGTTGAGTTCAACTAATTGTTGCTTGTCAAGTCGTTTATGCGCTTCAAGGCACTGGACAAATTTACATAATCTGTGATAATTTAATGAGACAGAATGTTGAAAAAAAAGTTCATTTCATTATCAATAATGTAATACAATTTTATGAATTGAAAGAATAAAACAAAATGGAATTTGAGCAAAATGAATTTGATTGAGGAAAATTGATGAGCAATTTTTCTGAGGACAAAAATAATTGTTATTACACAGGAAGCAGAGACACAAACAAATTAATGGTTATAAACCAAAACCTGTCATAATTGTGTGAGAAAGCTGGTCTTAAAAGCGCGGGATTAGTTATTTCTGTTCGCGTTGTACGATTTCGCGGAACAATTCATTTCACGGAGATGCGTACGCTCGGTTGAACCCGAGCTTTCAAGACGTATGTTCGCAGCGTGTTGAATACTATTAAAACTCGTCCGTCTTATTTATTAAACTAATGCAAACGAAAAGACGTGTTATAAAACGAACGGATTTACATTTTATCGTCACCCAACTGTGAAGCTCATCAGAATTTCATGCGCTCGAAAATTGTCCGTCAATGAATTCGGACCCATTAATATGTTAATCTGCAACTAATTATCAAAAATAATAGCATTAATAAAACGGCCGATAAGTTTAATTATCAAGATTAATTTTCAACCTTGGGTTTAATTGTATTTAACGAATTCCGGTGTGATGAAGAACCGGATGATGTAACATAAAAAATCCAAATTAAGACATTTTTGTTTTCAATTAAATTTTTTTTAGACTGAAATATTAATTCTGTTTTCTTCTTTCAGTTGAGCGAGATGACAGCGGACTTCGCAGAGGAGCATTCCACTTCAACTTTGGCCGCGGAGAGGATCGATGCAGAGACCACGGAGCGGTTGCGTCTGGAGCGCGAGCTCCAGGACGTGACCGAGGCAAACAAAACTTTGCAGCAAACAACCGAGCGACTGGAGATGGAGCTGCTTTATGCGCGAGCTGCTGATTTGAATGGAATCGTGTCTGATGGCGAGGACGGTGAGGATGGCGGCGTGTACAAACAACGATATGAGCACGCCATGCGCGAGCTGGAATTCACAAAACGGAAAATGGCGCAGCAGCACGAGGACGACCTCGAGCAATTAGTCGGCCTCAAGAAACAGCTCGAAAAAAAGGTATCCTGATTGGAATTCCATCGTCCTCGAATTCCCTTGGGGCAATTTCGTGGTGACATATCGACCACTGTAGAAAGAAAAGAATTCTTCCAAAAATAAACACAGAAGAGACAAAAAGAGCAAATTGTGCATAAGTAAAAACCAAAGAATGACGCATGAGTTTCGAAGCACATAAAAACAATTTTTTTTGTAGTGTCACTCTTGTTTTGTGATGATCAAAGTTTTATGTCCGCCGGGTACAAAGATTTGCTATTCATTTTACTGCTGATGCTTCTCGTTTGGTTTATGCGTGTACTTTGAATTTGTCCCGGGTAATTGAAATGCGCTCGTTAAAAGGGCCGGTCTATTTGCGTTGTTGCAGTTGGCGGACGCTTACGAGGAGGTAGAGGAGCAGAGACAGGTCGTCGGACAGTGGAAACGTCGCGTGCAGAAACTCAATGGCGAGATGCACGACCTGCGGCTTCTCCTCGAGGAACAGACCGCTAGGAATAATTTACTGGAAAAGAAACAACGAAAGTAAGAAAACACTCATCACCGCAACAGCCAATTGACCCTTCCGTTTATGCGACCTGACAAAACCATGATGATCTTTCCACTTAAAGACTAACATTCTTTTTTGAAGATCATTGAGAGTGAATTATGTAAAGTCCAATGCTTGTTCATAAATAATGAAAATTGTAAAATCGATTACTCCGGTGGGATTATGATTCCACCGGCAGGGACAAGACGGTTGATTGTTTTTAAATCCAGAATGTAATAAGCTTATGATAATATTGCGTAACACAAGGTTCTCGCGATTTGGTATCTTATTTCCGTCGTTGGCACGCTCCGGTTTCATTAACGTCCTGCAACAAGTGTTTTGGCACGTTGCCTACACTGGATAAAACTATATCTAACACAAGACTTGAAAGCAAAACAAAATCAAACTCAACACGGTTTCTTATCGAGACGTGAAATTTAATTGAGATGTAGTGGGAAGCCCTTTGCCACCTTCTTACTCATTCATTTTTTTTAACAGATTCGATTCAGAGACGCAAAACTTGATGGATGATTTGCGACAGGAGAAAGCTCAGCGCGAAAGGTTGGCCAGGGAAAAAGAGATAGCGATCGCTGAAAAATTCACGGTGGAACAAAACCTGAGCGTAAGTAACGTGCACGAGAATGGGCACTGAAGTTTTTTTTATTTGAGTAGACGGGGGTAATGACGGTTGTCGTTGGATCTAATTACAGGACGCGAGGCTCGAGATCGAGTTGAAAGAGGAGCGATTGCACGCGCTCACTCAGGAGCTTGAGGAAATGACTTTCGGCGGCAAAACTGAGGAAGAGGTCGCACAACTGAAGAAAACGAAACACGAGCTCGACAAAAAAGTGAAGGACCAGGAAGAGGAACTGGACGATCTGGCTGGTCAGGTGCAGCTGCTCGAGCAGGCCAAGCTGAGACTCGAGATGAGCATCGAGCAGCAGCGGAAAGAGATGCGCAAAGAGATGCAACAGCGGGACGAGGAGCTCGAAGATGTGCGCGGAAACGCTCATAAGAAGGTGAAAGCTCTCGAGGCTCAGCTGGAAAATGAACATGAAGAACGTACGATCTTACTTCGTGAGAAACACGAGCTCGAACGTCGCCTAGTCGCACTTGAGGAACAGGATCGAACTGACCGAGCTGCCGATGCAGAAATGCTCCAGAGGTTTGTCTTCACTTCGTTTTTCACGTTTTCATTTCAAGAACTTTAGTTCAAAATGACAGTTTTGTTTGTTTTTTTTTAATGTATATCTTCTTGTGAGATATTACTCATAGCTAAGTAAGAATGAAATTATGCTGAAAAGAAGGTTGCATGATTGCAGTTCGTTAAAGCGAAACTAACTCGTATGTTTCATTTCGACAGACTGAAACGCGATCTAAAGCGAACGAAAGCACTTTTGCGAGACGCGCAGACGATGCTAGAGAGATCGAAAGCTGACTCTGGTAGTAAAATGGCACTTAGACAATTAAAGAATCAACTAGAAGATGCAGAGTGCGCCAGAGCCATTGCAGTCAAAGCAAAGCAGGCCTTAGAGCAAGATTTAACTGAGACGCAACTAGCGTATGAAGAAGCATTACGAGCGCGTTCTGAAGCCGAAGACCGAGCTAATTTAGCTAACAGAGAACGCACGGAGCTGCTCTCGCAATTGGAGGAAAATGAGGAAGAACTGGCAGAGGTATATAATTTATTATTATTATTATTTTGACGAGAGCCAAAGTTTCTTTTTCTTCGCTTATTACTTTAATTGAAAAATATTTAAACAATTTATGTTCAACTGATTTGAATACTCGTGATTGTAATCGTTAATTTTTTTGTCATAGGTATTGAAAAAGTATCGTGCAGCAGTTCAACAGGTATCAGCAGAACAGGTACAGCTGCAGGATGCACAAGTGCAAATAGCATCTTTGGAAGCCGAAAAATCAGCACTGCGAGACCAGCTGTCCGAACTCAGTCAACGATTGGAGTCCGTGGAACAGTTGGGAGATCCCACGGCCAACAGTTTAGCCACAAGGCGTTTGGAGTTCCGCACGAAAGAACTCGAAAGCAAACTTGAGCTCGAACAAACTACCCGAGCTCGTCTAGAGGTAACTTAATCCATTCACCATCTAATTTTGATTGTTTCGAATAGAAAATGAAACTTTTACCATGTCAATTTATCCTTTTATGTACAAATAATTGTTTTGTTAATTGTAGACTCAAATAGCCCGGTTGAAAGAAACCGTGGACAAGTTGCAATCTGAGTCGGCTATTTTACGAACGAAAGAACAAACTGCTATAGACACAGCACGACGATCACAGAGGTCGTTGCGCGAAGCGAAAGAAGAGGCACAGACGATTTCGGCACGCGAACAAGAAGCAACGAGAATGAGACGCGACTTAGAAAAGGCCTTGGAAGCTGCTGAAGCCGAAACCAAAGCGGTGAAAGATGATTTGAGGCTGGCTTTGCAGAGAATCGATGATCTTCAAAGTGCTATTCAGGGTGACCTCGACTTGGATTGCAGCGAGGAAGCAACGAGTGAAAATAGCGATAGGTATAACTGCCATTCTTTATAATCTACTGTACCAACTCGAATTCTCACGAATCAAGCAACTGTATACGAACCGATGATGTATGATAATGTAATGTAATGATGTAAATAAAAATTATTTGGCTGTAGTTGAATGTAGCAAACAACGAAATAAAATTGATTAAAGAATCAATTTCCATTCATATTGCCCCCGATGTTAGAATGATAATTCAGTTTTGAAAATCATTGTGATTCAAATGTCAATACTTTTTGAATATCTATATTTAATTTAGAATCTACCCTTTTTATGAAATTTAATTTTCAAATAGGTAAAAAAAGACTAAAATTTTTCATATTTTTTTCCAGTGACTGATCAGAGTCGTTGTCGGACCCAACGTCCGATAATAATACAAGCAACATGGAAACAAACGAAAGAGGAGGATGAAGCGGCGCTAAAGAAAGAATACATTCAGTTGTACAACGATATAATCAACCATGAGCGTTCGCTATTTATAATGCGAATTTTTACGAATTCTCAATATTCTCTGAAACTTAATATATAAGCAGAAAAGGTTTTTATAATCGTTTATTGATAAAAACAATCGATCAAAACATATGCGCGAGAAAACAATAATAATAATAATTAAAGAATATGTTAAAGTTTCGATCCCTTTCGCTGGTCGGTCGTGTCAGACTGAATAAAAAAAAAGATTTGAAGTACCACATAATTTTAAGATAATTATACATTACACTATTACGTAACTATCAATACTATAATCTATGCGTTAAGCTGACAAAAAATAAATAAAAATAATGTTGTTATTTCTACGAATTTATATCACAATTTTGAAATGTTTTCTTTTTTAAATCCGGTGCTATTCTAATACTTCTAAGACAACATCGGCGGCTCGCTGTCAAACTCACCAGTCTTCCAGATAGCGAAGCATTTATGGCGAGGTAGCGACTTTAAATCGCAATTTTCCAATTTGTTGCTGCGAAATCATATCATATTTGCGATGATTTTTAAACAATTGCACGAGTCTTATCAAACTGCCAGATTGCAAATTTGATTAAGTTATAATGCCTGATACGATTTAATATATCGAATCAAACATATGAAAACCTTACGTGATGTATTATGATCGTGTTAATGTAATTGAGTATGTATAAAAGAATATGAAAATTGTGTTGAAACGTCGATTACGTGTAATGTAACTTATTGCTTTGTAAAATGCAGATATTATTTAATTAAAATGTGGTATGGCATTTTTGTCACCTTAGAACAATCTTTTTTTTCTCCCTGAAATGTTTGAAAACGTTCATATTTACTTTTTACTATATTCATTTTTACTCAAGTTTTGATTTCAAACAATAGTCTATGATTTCAAGAATTTACATTTATGATTTAATGAAGTTCACAAAGAATTCTAATATGATGAGATATGTATTTTTTTATCACCCAACCACAGTTGGACTAACAAGGATACATGTCTGATAAAAACAAATCAATCAAATATCAAAAAATTTGCATAAAAATTACCAAAAATTATAATAAAAACAATTTGACTAATTAATTTTGCAAAATTTATAAACAATTTATATAAATTGTCTTAATAATTCAAGATTGCAATTCAAAAATCCCGCTTATTTTTAAGATTATGATTTGTGTAAACAATAATGGTCGTAGAATTTGTTTTTTTCTTATTCATTGCAGAGTTGCTTGAATTCACCATAACAAAACAAACAAACAAACTTAAAGTATTGAAATTTTGAAAAAGTATTAAAATTTGAAAATCCCGCTACAATTATTGAAGTCTAATGTTTACAACGTTTGTAAATAATTGGATTTCCGCAAAATGAACTAAAACGTTAGTTTACGTTCACCGGCGCAAGGTCACCGATGTTTAGATAGTAAATTTAGTGATTTCCATTTGTTATCATCATTATGAATGTTTGTTTATTCATTTTGAAACAATTTATAATCGAATTTGTTCAAAACTCTTTCAACTCTCCCGGTTGCAGACGAGCGCGCAGGTAAGTTGGTGCGCATGCGCTCTGTGAGTATCCTTGTCTGCATTCGCGAATTGGACAAGGACATAATAGAATCGACATAAATCAGTTCGAACGTAACACGTGGTTGCACGTGGATATCGGCTCTTTCGGATGTACAGTGCCAATCGGGCGCGGAGTGTTTTTAATTAAATTACGGTAACAAGCAATTGGTTAATTGTCAATTTTCATTTACGGCCCATATAGAGTACACGTGCATTGTTAGTCGTGATGAACAAGTGCTCCAAGTTTGACACAACGCTGTTTCGTTTAAATGATCAAGTGAAATTAATTGACTTTTTTATTATTTGTGCAGTGATTTTTAAAGTAAAAGAAAAACTGTTGAACTTAGTGAAAAGTGAGTTGTTGTTTTTAAGTTTTTTAAAATGGTGTTTATAAAAAAGTTTCATGTGTTTTGGTGTGGTTTTATCAACTTCTGGAAATTTTATTATTACATTTTGGATTACTTCTAAGGATTTTTTGCCAGACCGTTTCGGTGAGTTTTTTCTTTTCGACAAATTATAATTTTCTTCAAAATTTATTATTTAAGATACTAAACATTTGCAAAATTTTTCTTTAACTTTCAAAGTAGGTTTTCTATACATTTTCCCTTAATGTTTATGTGTTTAAAAAAAAGGAATTTTTTTGCTATATTTAGCCCAGAACGTGTCTTACTGCGCAGTTTTTTTTAATATTATTTTCAGTGCTGGAACTCAAAATCGGTTACATAATTTAAACTTTACATTTTTCAAATTTAATTATCACAATCATTTCTTAATTTTATTAATATTGAATTAAAATTATTTTCACGAATACGCGCTCCAGAATGTGGAATCTCATTTTTACTCTCTCCGATTGATTTTTTCTCATCTATCATCAATTTATTGCTTACAATAAATTACAAAAAAAAATTCTCTTTTCAAAACAAAACATTGTTTTGAATAAACAAATAGTAAAAATTAATTTCGACTTGAAAAAAAAAAAAAACAAATGATTGGAAACGTGCTGCAGAATCGAGTTAGGTTAAAGATTTTCTGATCAATGATAGTTGCATTTATTTATCAATTTTTTAAATTCTTGACCAGTCTGTTGGGTGGTCCAATTTTTTATCTTCGATCAGATATAATTTTTTGATTTAAACATTGCAAATTCATTGATAAAATCGTTCACATTCTTCAAACTGTACATGTGCTTCTTAGGTACGATGAACTTATTTTCTCATTTCTATTACTTGATTTTTGCCTACTTTTGACAACAATTTTAACAAATTATTTGAACAATTAACAAGAGCAATTTATCAAATTCAAATTTATTATTTGAATGTCTACTTTTAGCAAAGAATTTTTTATGCCGGATGTGCACCACGTGGTAGATGCGAGATCGGATTCGCACATCAGGTATGAGAGCCATTTTCATTCATGCGAACGAATGTGCGTGTAATTTTGCAGGTGCAACGTTTATCCAACGATAACAACTGATCTTGGGACTTAAATTAAAATTTATTACCATACCATATCTTCTTATTGTTTATCGTCATTCAAAAGAAGAAAAAAATTTTATTCGGACACTGTTTGAGTTTGTAATAAAATTTATAGTCAAATTTTTACAGATAAGGTTATTGTTTTTATTCAAATTACAATTTATTTCATCGAATTTCATCGATGCAACTTCTAAAAGCATGGCATTAATTAAAACGTACAAATGATAAGGGAACGTTTTGAATGTCAGCGCAAATTTATGGTCTTGTTTTTAGTAGAACAATTTAGAGAACTATCTCAATTATAGCGATTAGACAATTTCTCAGCTCATTAATTTTGTATTAATGATTATTAATTGTTGCTATTGAGATTTATTTAAACACGTGAAATTTGATTGTTTTTAAATGTAATAACTAAATTAAATTTTAACAAAGTTTTAGCAAATTTATCAAACAAAAACTCTTACTAAATAGTCATAACTTGTTTTCATGGTCATTATAATATTATGTTTTTATTGATTAATTAACAATATCAATAATTTATTGATTCAACATTTTGAAGTTGTTTTAAATGTAAAAATGAAAAAAAAAAGAATCGAATAAGAATTCAAACCAATCAATTTTTTTTTCGAAACAACCTGGAATGTATACAAATATAGTTACTGAAAAAAAATTTAATCGGGTCGAACGTTGAACTCGGTGCACCAAGACGATCATGTCTTGTCGGGGGTCAACTTCAAACCACATCTGTTAACAAAACGATTATTTATGAACGAAACACATTTCTCGTCTGTGTTCAGTTGTAATTTCACAAAAAAGAATTATAAAATTAATTTTAAATAAGAAATATCAAAATCAGGGTAAAAATTACAAGCCTATATGAATTTGTTTATACAAAAACTTTGATGTTACATTTTTTTAATCAGTTCTTAATTTATTTATTTTGAAATATCATATTACAGCTTTACTTTCTCTCTGATACACAATTTCCTATTCTTATCGGTATGATTGTGGTAGTATTTTGAACTTTTCTCTCGTAGATGAGTCGGAAAATCGTGCCTATCCTTAGATTACACTCAATTTAATATACTATCATGTTTCTCTGGTAGACATTTATTTAATTTACTTTGTCATAAATATATCAACTTCTGTGGAAACTAAATGAAATAAAGAAATGTAGAAGCCAAAATGACTGCTCGTTATATTATACAAAGACTATATTCCACGCTCGCGATTAAATTTAATCAGACTTTGTCGATAGGTTTGTGACGATAACGGTTCATGCAAATATGTTATCAATCGCTGGGCGACAGATGCATCATAAAAAGCTCGTCACTTTTGCTGATCAGAACGCTGCACAAGCGTTACACTTAATATTTATTGCATATAAAGAGAGAGAGAAAAAAACGACCGGAAATTCATACGTGACAAATGGAAACAAATGTTGAGTGATGATAAATTATTTCATTGCATCATAAATTTTTTTCTTAATCAGTAGTTCTTCTTTATTCGAATACTTGTTTCTTTTCCTTTTGTAAGATAATTCGTTTTCCTCAGTTCTTATATTAAAAAATTACTTTGGAAATTTAAATTCTTTACATTTATGATGGAAGAAATAGTGTCACTTGAAGTACAGGATTGAATAATGGTATATCATACTTTTATTCCGATTACAAAATTATGCAAATAACACTGATAACGATCTCACATTAGTAATGGGTCGAGTTTGAATTACTTTATTGGTTGAGTTCAAGATGAACATTGCAAAAATTGTATAAACGTGTGAACTGAATTGTAATTGTTAATTGGTTACCATTAAAGATAAAATCTGTTCGCTTTAAATACTTATATTCTATCTGTACAATGTTAAATATTTATGTTTCTTATACATCTTTGGTTTTTCGTTGACAATCACTTGGATAATTACATCTCTAAATGACAGCACGTAATTCATGTTTGACTTTGGTCTTCCAACCGTCAGGAGATGCGCTAAGTTGTAAAACAAAATTTTACGCAATTGAACGTAAAATTTACAGTTGTAACTATGCAAGGCTCTTTCGGTTCAATTACATTCTCTTTGTTTTTTGTTATCTTATTTGTCGTCAACGAATAAAAGACTATGCAAAAGCAATATAAAAATTATGGTTTGGTATCAAATATCAGGGTTTGTCATTTATCAAATTGAAATTCCACAAGTGTCATTCAATCACCAGCAAACTTATGGAACATTTCCAATAGCCAGTGCGGAAATAAGTTGTCAATTCAGTAGTTCCAATTTTGTTGTTTGAAAAATTTGAGCATCAAATCTGATATGCCTTGGTCTTTAATTTAAGGACAATTTTCAAAGCTCGTGATTTCAAATCATACAATCCAATCATTATACATCATCTAAGATGAAAAGTATCAACATTTTAATTCAGTGACAAAATAAAAGTTTTACAATAAATAATAACATTCGAAAGAACTGAATCCACAGTTTCTCAACGAGAGTCACATTTTGAAAGAAACACACAAATCAAATTTCGTTGTTAAAAGATTGGATCCCGTGATCGCTCGTCAGTAAAACAAAGGGGGGTTTCTTTAAGCGTCCGACCGTGACGAATACTGAGCTTTGATCATTAATTGACAACTTCTCGCAAGAGTGTATTAAAAATAGAAGGCGCTCGTAGCCAAGGCTGTGGGAAGAAAACGGAAAGCTTTCGATTTGATCGCGAGCTGCATCCGATTGCCACAACCCAACGGTGACGATTTGATAAACAACGTGACTGATGAAACGCACGAAAATCACCAAAAACAAAAGATTAACAGCAAGATCATAACGTCGTATCATAACGTATGTATTTTTTTTTTTCTATTTCGTGTCATCACAATTTGGTGATTTTCGTTCGTGTCGGCTTAGAAATCTATCTCAACGTCTTTGGGCAGTTTTTGTTTTTTTTTTTTTTTCGTTATTGTTGAACTTAACGTTCGGGTAACAACATTTACAATTACGGTAAAAACGCAACCATCCACAGGAGCAAATACTCGCGCACGCATTCGCCTATTATTAGAGACTAATTTGTTGGTTCGCGGTTAAGCGACACTTGACCTAACGCAGAGAGCTGTGCGGGGTTCAGTTCCTGACGCAACAGCCGCTCTGTTTCGGCAATCATGCTGCTAATAAGTTCTTTATATTCTTTGGGGTGTTGTCTTCGTTGAGGTGTTTCGTGGTGTAGCGCAGGGCGTTCAGCAACCCCTCGCTTTTACAGGGCGGCTGGTCCTTGAGCAATTTCACGCAACCTTTTACCTAAAAATTGATTTTCAGTTTCAAGTTGGTGTTCAAGTTTATGCAACAGTTTGGGTGTGTGGGTGTGATTATTTGAAGATGTCGAAGGTTTGAGAGAAGTCTAATTGAGATTAAAATACTAATTTTGAAGTCGCATAGTTGGATTAGGAAAAGATTGAGAAATGTTACTTTTTAAATAATCGATAGAGAGTGCTCGTTTATGGTTACACAGGAGTGGCACACTTACATCAACGTTAGAACCTTTGACAAAGGCACCCTGAGGATGAACGTGGTCGTACAAAATAACGAGTCCCACCATCACCCTCAGCACAAGTAGTTGCGTCTCCTCGCGTTGAAATTGAGCCAGTAAGTTGCTGAAAAGATCAAACAGTTTCATATGTTGAATTCATAAGTTTGACAAATGATATTGTCAAGTTTTCTAAAACTTTATTATTAGCATGGTTAATACAATGTTCTATTATTATTTTACTTACGGATTTTCCAACATCCTGAGACACACTTTTGCCATGGTGCCTAAAGTTTCGGTGATGTTTTCTCTCGGTATGCCCTGGTTCTGAAAAAAATGCATAGTTTTAATTTAAATCTATTTACATGTTCACTGCTATCATTAAAAACGAAAATGTTCTATTTAAAAATAAAAATAGTCATTGATAATTGGTGTAAAGATTTAAAAAATTCAAGACATTAATAAAAAGGAATGTTTTACCTCGATTAAAAATGAACTAGTTGCCTGGTTCAAAACGCGCAGCATAGGAGTGGCGTGAGCATAGAACAATGACATGCGATTCGCGAGCTCGTTACCAACAACCAAGTCCTTAGCTGCGTTGTCCTGACGAGTTAACGAGGCTCGCGTCAGAGTCCGCCTGTAGTAGCTGAAATCGTTTTGAATCGCCGGTGTTTTCATCTTGTGCTCGTCGAACTTGAGAACAAACTCCAAAATTTCCGCGAGTTGTTTCACGAGCGCCTGTTGAGTCTCGAGGTGTTGCGTAGGCGATAGGTTTCCCGAGCATAATTGGCCCAGGATCTTTGGCAATACTTTTTCTACGGATGAAATCTCATTATTTGAAAATGTTTCAAGTAAAAATATTTGCATTGTTTGTTTTAATTTGAAAACAATTTTGAAAAGTGAAACTCGAAAGTTGAAAGAGTATTTAGAAAAGATCGTTTCGGTATAAAATATACTTGAGGAATTAAGGGCGTGTAAAGTGTATACCAAAATAGCTCACCGAGTTCCAAAGAAAATTCGTAGAATCTTTTGAGTTTGGCTACCAGTGGTGCAACTGTCAAGTAGGCTCTGCGTTGACATTCCTCAGTTGGTGCTGAGATGGCTTCCCTGATTTCTTTGCCGGCACCCTTGTAACACTGAATCTCCTCCAAAATTGATTCCGAGTTCTTCAAAACTCTCTGCACCTCCTCAAAAGTTTCCCTCTCGCTATCAGACGGCTGTGCATCTACAAATATAAACAATTTGTCATCTCAAATAGATTTTTTATTTAATTTAAAACAAACAAAAACTGACACTTTTCTTGTGTTTTAAAATTCAACTGTCCAAATTAGTTTCAAGAAGTTTGAAAAACTTGTATGAAAAAAATGTGATATAAATTAAAATGATAATCTTACTTTCAAAATCCAGAAAGACGTCGTATTTTTGCGGCGTGCAGCATGTCGACTCGTCCCTTGCCAGCAGACTCAAAAGTTTTCCCATCGTGGAATTCGTACGCACTCCAAGAAGTATTACTCGTAAAGTTAAACTTTGCACAACATCTGAAATGTTCAAATTTGTCTTGATTTAATTATCACCGTGGAAACATAAATGATTATCTAAAAATAAACCTCCATAATCACTTCAATAGTGATTGTACAAGATTTTTCTATTTTATTTTTATATAATGGAAACTTGTTATTTTACTTTCTCTAATACAACTTTTGAGCTCGAAAATTCATAGCCGACGCGAGGACAGCGAGTTGCGAATAGACGGCACGAAATTGGAGCAAAACGATTTTCCCGGCTGGCGAGTTTTCGTTTCGGTTTTCACGGTTTATTTAGAAGCTCCGTCGTCCGTCGTGGCTCTCGGTTTCCTAAACTGAGAGGAGCTTATGTCTGAGAGAATTGCATGTCTCACGATTATAGCCAACGGCGAGGCCTTTTGATCCAAGATGATACTTGGTGGGGCTGCAGTTCGGCAACCGCAACACCAACGAAATTCCACAGTACAAAATTACAAGCTTAGGCGTAAACTAATAATTTTTGGGCCACAGACACTAATCATCGTGGCCGCAGTGCCATTCATTTCGGTCACGCATAACGAATCACCGACAAACTTAGCCTCTGATTAGGTGTAGCATCTGCAGGCAGTTATGAAGTATCCAAATTTTGAATGGAAAATTAAATATAGAGCTAAATTGCTTTTTTTCTTTTATGCCTATGTTTTTATATTTTTGGAAAACCTATTACAATCAATGAAAAAATAGTTATGATTGGATTGATCTTTTAAATTAAAAACAAATTTAATTGAAAATTTTGTTTTGAATAAAAGTTTGAGATGACTAATGGAAAAGGAAATAAACTGTGAGATGCAATAAAGTTGACGGGATGGATTCGGATATATAATAGAAGCGTGGAAGAAAACAATGCATTCAATTATGAAACTTATAGTAGGTGTCGTATCGTTTATGCGCGAGTCATTGTTCGTGTGAAACAACATAGAACTCGGTTGGAGCCGATATATGTTACCCGTGTATTATTGTAGATTAAATAAGACATGCATGTGTAAAGTAAGCCCCAGCACGTGTCTCCCGCTGCGACGCGTTGGTCTCTCCTCGTTTCTGTAAACTGAACCCACTTAAGCTTTACTATTTTTCTGATTGCTACTTTTTTTTCAATTTACTATTTCAATCCTCTGGTTTAATTCAATCAAAAGAAGTACTTACATTTTTCAATTCAGTCTTTCATTACATTTTTTTCTATTTTATTGGAATTTTTTATCTCATATTTTTTTAGCAATTTTTTTCCTAACAATGTTTACATCACAACATAGTCTTTTATTAAGAAAAAAAAATGAAGATAAATGAAAAGTGGAAAAGCGAACCTCAGGGTGAAAACAATGCCGAAACAATTTTCCAACGAACAAAATAACGTCTGTGCGTGACGTGGACCTTCTGATATGAAAAAGTAAAAGACGAGTCCGGTCGATTCTTAACTCGACAATGCAGACCTTTCCAACTAAGAAACCACAAGAATTTGACGTTTGAATTGAAAATCGTTGTCTGCATTTTCGAAAGGTGTTTGTTTTGGTTCGACATTAATGTGTGTTATTGAATGAACGAAAATTCGGCTGATTATTTATGTATAGATTCAGGGTATTTCTTCGCCAATGAAAAATTTTCATGATAAAAAATATGTTTTTTTTTTCCTCAATGTTTTATATCTGTCATTATTTTTTCGGAATTATAAACATACAGTGTCTGTTGAATATTGTTTTTTTTTTTCATGCAACGGCCATGTGAAAAGTTTTATTGAGAGATGACAAATTGGATCTCGCGAATTGAACGTGGATTGATTGTAAAGAGACGTGACGTTTTGACGTGGTTTATCTCCCTTTTACAAACACAAAACTAGACGTTGTTATAATTTGTTACAAACTTTCCATCAAACACAAATCGATATTATTTATGAACAATGTGCAAACCAAAATCAATCCACAGTATTGACAAAATTATAATAATCGGATGTTGAGTTAGTATTTAAAAAATGCCAGATTATCTGATATCCGATGTCTGATATATCTGAATTTCGATCATGAATTGGAAACCCTTATTCAAATACGTGATCGTAACGATCCAAGGTATTTCCTGGAATTTACTAAGCATTGTCCATTGAAAATCGGAAATTGAGTATCAGGGAATCATGCTCTAATTAACTCATATCACATTGGCTAATCAAATTATTTGTATCTCCCGATAGGGTTCATCCAATAAAACAAACTGTCACAACTTGATTAAACACAATCAAAATAAAATTGCACAATTTCATTCAGAAACAGACGAAATAATAAACAATACAATAAATAAAAGAAACCAATTTTTCAAAGTTAAACTAAAATGAATGAAATAAGCTGGTTTACAATGTCAAAAAACGTTTAAATTTTATTATTATAAAAGATACAAAATTGTTAACAAATTTGAAGAAAAAAAAAACTGTTGGCAATGTAAAATTTTTTTTAATAATAGTTAAAAAATATTCAAGTGGTTTTGTTTTATTTATTTATTGAATTGAAGATTATAAAATAGTTATAAATTTGCAAAGAAGATGAGTTTACGGTTTGAATAAAATTGTTATCACCTTGAGCAGGCCTTTAAATTTGTTATCGTTTAGGGGAACGCATTGCTATTGAGTGTTGTGTGCTGAAGGACGCCGGCGGTCCACGCGGTGGCGACGTGACTCGTGCTCTATCGTCCTCCATGTATCCAAATGATCAGGCCGATTATCAGTTTTTAGGCACGAGAATATCACGACCGATCAGGTTGTTCGGCACGCGTGTCGCACCGCGAAACACCGTCGCGATTGTTTTCACGCGATCAACGTCATAGTCGCGCGCGCGACTTCCTTATTTGGGCAACGAAACATGCTCGCTGTACACTCCTTGGCACAGAGAAAAATCAATGGGAACGAACGCGTCGCGTACCGCCTGGCGGCGCTGATATCAACCGCGTTGCCTTTTGAATTCGTCCGGACCTGCCCAGATCATCTCACCTCATCTTTTTCACATTTTATACTTTACTAATTTTTTTCTCTGCTTCGCATTTATTTATTCCTCATTAACTTCTATTTTTATTCACAAAAAGAAACATAAAAATAGTTTATGATCTAAATGATATCCTTGGATTAAACAGTCTTTTTTAAATAGAAAATTCGATTAGAAAATAAATTAAATTAAATTTGATTCATTCATCACTCATCTTAATTAAATATCTTTTTTGTTTAATTTGATGGTAAACTGATGCGTCAGTTCTTTTAAATGATTTTTCACGAACAAAAAGTTTATCGAACTTAATATAAATTTCATATGTTTCTTTTTTTTTGTCGTGACTTTTTGCATCTGTGGAGTTTGATCCGCAGATCTCTGAGTCAATGTGCAACAGAAGGACGTGAGTTTTATTGTCTGGCAAACTAGTGGTCGTCTGGTAATCCCTCAAAATGAACGTCGCCGATGGATATTGAGCAATGAATGCGAGTTTCCATTGCATCAGTTTTGCCAGACAGTTAAACCGGTGATCGACATATCGCCATGCCTTCTGTTCAATAATCCTAGCTCTAATGAGTCTTTTAAAAATGATTTCCTTTCTTCTTATCACAAGATTTCATTGCAAAAACTTATGAAAAAAATTCTTAAATGAAATCAACAATTGAAGCAACATTTGCATTATCTCGAAAGGAGACACTTTTTTGTGTCTTAATCGAAAAATTTTAATTAGAACGAAAATTAAAAAGATAAAAATGATATTGGTAATATCAATATCATTGTATCTAAATTTTATTGGCGCATGCGTTCGAATATACACTTTTAAGTTGAACCGCGCCATGTTTTCGATAAATCAATTTCTTGTCTGAATTGAATAGCGTGTATGCCCCAAACTATAGTTCAGGGCGCAATTGTGACGAGTTTTCAAACTGCGATAAGTGCAATTAAGCTCACTTGATAAAAGAAAATGCAAATAGCCGGCTCGATTGGCGTTCAAGCGGATGAAAATGATTTGAAATTGCACATCCACAGCTGCACAACTCGCCGACTGAATCGATCGTCAACTCACGCCGATCACTCGTCAAGCATAAATTATCTTTCGCGCATAACTAATAATTCAAACGGTTAACTAACCAATTTATTTCTTGATGAGTTAATGTACGTGTAGTGCTTGGCTCTTAGTCCGTACAAAAGGGTATTTACGAAAGCACTTAGTGTTCATTGAACGGGACATTGATCCGTGTCACACCTTAATTTTTAAGTGACGTTTTTAAAAGGACAAATTCTTATTTCATATTCTTTTTGTAACTTCTGTTCGAACTTTGAAAAAACTTAATTAAACATGATTAATTTTTTTTTACTTTTATTCATCTTGTATACGCTCTTGTTATTTTGCTTTTGTTATTAATTGTACGCTACACACAGGATTATTTATATCGTGGTTTGAGTGAAGATGATGGTGAAAGATGAGAAGCGTTGAAGGATGTATAAGATATGTAAAATCATAATGATATACGTGGGAAACAAAGGGATTGCAAAAATGACGCGGTCTGAGGTGATTGATCTACTAAATCAAATTAGTGTGAAATCGGGGTCAACGTGGCGTCTATTCCCTTACAAGAACGCCAAAAGCCGACTTTTGTGCACGTCCGAATAAATTTCCCCTGTTTGAGAAGATGCGGTCGCGTTAATAACGGGGTTAGTCACGGGAAAATGGTATAAATAAAATGTGTCCCCTTCGTCTAACACGTGAGCGCGTTTGCAATCGAATGTTGAAATTATTTTCAAATTGCGACAATTAATTTTGCAGTTGGTACAATTTTAAAAATGTACTCTTTTATATAAAAAGAAAAAAAACTATAACCAACCAATTTATAAAAGAAGTGACAACTAGATGAAGAACATTTTTCAATGTAGTTTAAAAATAAACAAAATTGTATTCATAAATGAATTTAAAATTAAATGTTGTATGTTATAATGATATAAATATATTTAAAATATTGGATATTTAAAAATATTGCATAGTCATGTTTGTATAAAAGAAATGAACAAATTAAATTTCTGATTCAATTGAGTGATGCAAATCATTTTATAGTCATGCTTCTAGGCGTCAGTTAGGTTTTGTGATTTTTGCTATGACACATCACGTACTCCGTTGGTTCGGATAGGGTAACGACGTGTGCATACACCTTTACACAGGATGAATAGCTGCATTGTAAATGGAGTCATTCACTGTGAGATGACCATATAATTCCCTCACGATAAGTACAGCGTCACATTATTACAGGCCACATCATTTGACGTTCTGCTAAGTTTCTCAGTTCTTTTTTTAATAATGATAAATGAACTTATATAAATAATAAACAAAAATTAATTCAACTTTCCACATGTAAAAATGATATATATACATATATATATTTTTTTTTATAAAATAGTTTCAAGTTTCATTCCGAGAGTAGAGTTAAGGAAAAAAGTGAATCATCTGGTGAGAAGAATCGGAATCGAGTTGATGGAACGGAACATTGAGTGATGTTTTAGGTGTTTAGTTTCGGGAAAGAGAGAGAAAAAGAGTAAAAAGGGATATACTATAGTTGTCAGTTTTCGGTAGCTTTTTATACGAAATGCTGACAAGCCTTTATGTTAGTGGATATGTGGCCGAATTTGCCGACCGGTTGCAAAAAGGGATGTACTTTGTCGCGAACAAAAGGAGTCAAAGAACCCGATACTCTGGTTTCCGCTGATCGTAAAAAAAGCTCGCGACCCATATTGATTCGTGTGGGAAGCTCGATTCCTAAAGATTCTCTCGTTGCACCATTTTGACAGCTCGGGCAATTGAATAGTCACATTTTTCATTGTCAATTTTCAACCAAAAGAAAAAGGAAAATATTGGATTTTTCATTTTCTGATCATTGTAGGAAAATACCTAATAAAAACTTTCTGACACGAATGGAAAACTGATCTTTGGATCTCATACTTGAGTCATATAAAATTGGCTCTTTGTTGAAAAATTGAATTGTGGGAAAACATTTCGCGATGAAATATCGATCTCAGAATTTTTATTTAAATACCTACATAAAAGTCACAGAGTATGTGATTAATACAAGGTGATACGTTTCATTTGCATGACAACTAGTCAAGTAACGAGAGTCATTGCATCAACAATAATTGTTTATGAGTTTCAGTCCGAGTGTAGTTTCAAGTCTTGCATGACCATATTAGCTAAATTTTTAATTGCTTTTCACTCGCAATTAAGTTTTGATTTATAATCATCAGGCAACAAAAAAAATTGCTCTCATCATAATATAATTGTCTATTGTGCAATTTGTTTTTCGCAATTATCCTTTGACAAATTTAAATTATACTTCGGACAAAATTTCACAATCATTTCCGTTCAATATTTTTAAACTGTTGAAAAAGCCAGTCTATGATTTTTTGTTCATCCGTTAATGTCAATCAATAAAGTTTTTTTCTCTTTTATATCACCAAGGTTAATTTCACCTGCAGATAATTGTGCTTACGATTTTCCACTTTTTTTTATTCCTGTTTTTTGTTTCCAACTTGGATAATGTTTTGTTTCACATCTATCAGTTTGCACTTGATTTCGACGATCTAATATTCTAAAACAACTGTTCTTCAACTATGCAGTGCCTAATTTAATTATCTACCAAACTTTAGTCGATTGATCAAAATCTAATTATAAATCTGCTAATTGGGTAAATTAAAAAAATTAACGTGTGATTATTATTATACAATCGGTGTACTATAATTATTATTATTTGAATGGTATATATGAATTTGTGCTGAAAATCAAATTGAAAACAAAAATTTTAAAAACAAGTCCGCGATTTTGTTTCTTTATTTGTTCGTTTAAAAGCTAAAAACTCTTAGCCAAAAATAAGAGGACAAAAGTTGCTTATCACATCCGCTAATTGACAGCTCGGACTGCTGGCCGGCAGAGAAGACAAGTGTCTAGTGTTTTAAAGGCAAAGTCGCGCGCGTGCTTTGTGGGAGCCACTTTCTTGCTCGCAGACACATTTGTTGAAGCATCTCTGTCGCGGCGTGGCAATAGGCGCAACTTAGCACGAGGCGTTTCGCAAAATAATTGCATACTTCTTTTTCCCTTTTGTCGCGAGGATCGTCGCGGGGAAGAACCCGTCTGTTTCTCACGATACACACAACGTGCCCCTGCAGTCTCTTTTCACTCTGCATACATCACTTCACACACCATACTCGTCCCGTATTTTTGCTCGTGTGTTCTCTCCACATGCGGATATGTCACACAAAAATGTATGTTTGCTCGATTCAATTCAAAGACCAATATTTTCTTTCAATTTGCAATTTCGAAAGCTCTATTTTTACTTTTACTCCATCTTATTTCATTTTATATATTTTATTTCGCTTTCATATCGTTCCAGTTGTCTTAAAACCCCCCTGTATTTATTTTCTCTTAACATATTATTTATTCCTTTTTTTGCAAGTTTTATTCTTTACATTCAACATCTGAACTTTTGAGCATTTTTATGTAAATGCATAATGTGTATAGACGCGAATCATGCAACCCTTTTTATCACGCTTGCTCGCGCGTAGACGAATAGTCTGGGTTCTTTAGTTAAGCGTCTACTTTGCTTCCTTTAAATTTCCCCTGCCGTCTGGCGTGCTGTTAAACTTATTCTGCAAAAGGGTTCGCGATCATCGTCCGATTTCAATCAATATAGCTTTTTATCTGACTTGAGACGGTTTTTTCCTTTTTTTTTTTTTTAATTAATTACACTTACCCAATCCCATATACCATATAGCTTACCCATATAGCTTTTTATCTGACTTGAGACGGTTTTTTCCTTTTTTTTTTTTTAATTAATTACACTTACCCAATCCGTATTGAATGATCGCAAAAGTTACACGCAATATACGCATTTCATCCATAATTTCATCAGAAGAGCATCTTTGACCCGCTTTTCAAAATTAGATCTCATTTATTGAATCGTGCTCTAAATTTGCATCTAAGTGTTTCCCCGAGAACTCGACAATTATATTTTGATTATTTTTTAATTATATATTTTAACATGTAGGTTTAACGCTGCAAAAAGAACTTTCACGATTGAATTTCCAGTTTTTTTTGCGTTTAATATGGTTGGCGTGATTACAGACTGTAACCAGCAGTTTAGCGAGTTATCATGACATATTCCCATGATGTGCGAGGTCACATCATTGTTTAATATACGAACGACACTGAAATCGAAACCAAAACGTCCTTGTCCTCTCGGTTTAGCAATCGCTCCTAATTACATTTCCTTCTGTTCACGTGATTAAAGCAAGTTATATTCCTACGGCAAAACTTAAATTGAAATTCGACCTGTGGTAATTTTTTTTGTGCAAACAAATTTCATAGCAATTCCAACCGATGTCAATTTTCAGAACAACGGAATCTCTTCAAGCGTGGCAAATTTTAATTTTTTTTTCAAGCTTCGATACGCTCTTATGATTTCGACACTTGGATGCACCGTATATATATATATATATATATATATATATATATATATATTATATCTTGGTAATAATAGTTGCAATATCAATTCCTGAATATAAGAAATCATGAAACAAAAAATTGTAATCAAAAATGTATTTCGAAAAGTATTAAAATATTAAAAGCTCGCACAAAGTTCGTGACAAAAATTATTACGAACTTTCTAACTGGTTTAATATTCATCTTCAACGAAATCATATGAAAACCTGTTAAATTTCTCTCTTTAAATTATATTCGCGTTAGATTGAGAAATAAAATTTAATTATGAATGCAATTATAATACATTTGAAGAGAAATTTTTTTTTATTCCAACGTCGATTCCTATTCAAATGAACACACGTCTCGGTATAGGTTGCGTACAATTTGGATTCACTAAGCTAATTAGATAACAGGTATCCTCCAGGTCGTACCTCTTTTGTCTGCATGAGTTAATTCTGAAAAGTCTGTTATTCTCACAAACGGAATAACAATTAAAAGTATAAATAATGAAAACAATGAATGCCTCGTGGCCAGTGGCTACTGCTGTATTATTAAAACAGTCCTCCTTTTATTTCTTCGTTTGTTTGTTTTTTTATTAAAAAACTACATACTCGTTTCATGCTGTAAATGTTTCATGAAAAATTAGGCAACACTTTTTTTCAGTGGACTAAATGAAAACGTTTTTTGTTCGGGCAGTTTATCATTTTTTCTTTTTTTCAGTAAAATTAAAAATAAACTTTTTGTTGTATAGTTTCATGTCGTGTGATACAAACTTTGAAACTTGGGAAAGTTCATTTTAATCGTTATTGATTTTGGAGTTGAATCAATGAGCCCGCTTGATGTTTATTTAAAATCTCTCTTGTTTTTAAGGAGATAAAAAAATGAACAATACATGATTTCCCTCATTAACGAACCCTCCAAAAAAAAAAAAAAAAAAAAAAAAAATCGATTGATGAATCTCAAAGTGTCGGGCCAACGGAGTGCAAGGCCAAAAGAGTGTGCGACAAATCCGGGACCTTGCATACGTGACACTCGACATCAGATCGATGCATGAATGAACCGGCGAAGAGTCAAAGATGAATGAGCTTGCGCACCGGACGGGCTCTCAGCATGCATTTCCGGTTGATTTTGATGAACTATTTCACGCAGTTGGCTCGCGGCGAAAGCGGCAAAAACAAACGCGTGCTCGCCGGATTGCGATAGCCTTTATCACGCAGCTCCGCTGTGTTTTTTTCAGATAAATAGCCGCACGCCATTTCATTAAGGCAAATCGTAAAGCTTCTCGTTACAAAGTCCCGTAAACTACCGTAAAAAAACTCGGATTGTCGACGATTTATCGCCTGGTATGAATTTCATCCAACGATACTGCCCAGTTACTTGGCAAAATTTAATAGCAAAACAAATTCACTTGAAAACGATTTTTACAATTTACAACTTTGAAAAATGTTGTTGATTGGACAAATTATTTTTGATTGTTCTATTTTTTTGTTTTCGAATATATTTTACTTTTTTAAAATTAATTTTTTTTTTTATTTTGTGATTTTTATTAGACTTTTGTTTCATCATTTTTAAAGATAAACAAAGCTCTACTGACACAAAAATGATCCTCTTAGAAATTGAACCATTGAAAGTACTTACAATAAAACAGTAATTGAATTATGTCAATCCCACGTGAATTCGCTTACAACACTTTCTCACGCACGTGAAAAATTTTGGCCGAACAATGGCAAATAATCTGCGAGTTTCACTTTGACCCGTCACTATTAACTTCCTCGTTTCAATAAACAATCGCACGTTTGTAAATGGTAATGAAAACGTCCACGCAGTACTCGCTCAAAAGCAGGAAGACTCGCCGACGCGCGCCGCTTCAAAGCAGACGTTTAACTGTCAAACTGTAACTAACCTATGTAGGTTTCGCGTGGGAGCACCCTCTTGCATCCTCCCCCCTCGAGTCAGCTGATTCTCCCACTTGCTGTCACGCCGATGCTTGTTATGACTGTCCCTTTCAGGATTGACCATACTTAGATTTCAATTACAATCGTGATAATGTCTGTATTATTTTTATTTTTTGATACGCTCAAAATATCATTCAATTTATGAGCAAAAAATAGATCTTTTTTTTCTATTATTTCACAAGGAGGACAAGTTTGAATTCTACTAGGGTTTAGTTTATGCTGAACAAAAGTTTCAACATTTTTTATTTATGTAACTGTTGCTAAATTGTTTGTTGCAGAAAGTACACATAACTCAGCGACGGAACTTTTTGGCTAAAAATAATAATACATCATTATTCTTTCTTAATTTCAACATAATTTCGAAAATAGCAGACGTGTTTCTGACAATCTCCTTTCTAAGTGTTTTAGACGATACACATTTTAAGTTTTATTTAATTTTCTTTTTTAATTAAAAAAAATGTGATATAATATATTATGTTTTTAATGTCCGAGTTTATGTAGAGCGATATATGTCACAAATGTGCAGTCATCTATGGAGAATGTGACATACATATATAAACATACATGTGACATATACGTTCACATATTGACACCCTACAACAAGCATGACTTAATATTTTTCATTGATTATCAACTGTCTTATCTTTTATAAATTTTCTTAAACCAACTTATCTGTTTTTTTATAAACGATAACCTGTTTTAAATGCTAAATTTTAAACCATGGACAATTTCCTGTTCCAAATTTTGCAACGTTTAACTACTATAAGAAATGTCATAATCTTTGTATATGGTAAAAAATTAATATCAATTAAAAAGTAGGATTGATGGATGGATCGATGTGGAAATAATTTTGTCGTTTTTTCAATTCAATTTATAAATAGTTCTTCACGTCCGAACTCTTTTAAACAATTTTATTTCTTCTTTATTTTGTTTTTATTAGAAACATGACCGTATAAGAGAAAAAATGAAATTCTCGTTCAATTAAAGTCAGCCTGGTGCATATTCATAAGCCGGTTGTGTGTGCGACCTTTGAATCGCTCAGCGGGACTCAACAGGTTCTTTCGAAAGAATCGCGATATTTACAGATGTTACTGTGAAAAGTAATTTATGACAACCGGATCGGTAACGAAAGCCTTGCCGATGTAATTGACGCGGAATGAAGCTCGCATTTTTCGATTGCAGTCGGTTATTTTACGAGTTCGAGTTAAGCTTGATTTATAGCACTTGTAAATGCGATACAGGAGGATATATCATATTTCCTGTACCCCCGTATGATTTCGTTTTTATTTCGCAGGAAGTGGAGCCTTTCTTGGGGTCTCGACAGAATTTCTTTCTTTTTGATTTCTTGTCAACTGAAGCTGTGAGAAAATGTTTCTTTATACAGTCTAAGTGGATTAAAGCTGATTTTCAATAGAATTGTTTTTTTGGAAGATTCTCTTTTTCTTCTTGATTGAAAATGTTGAGTGGCAATGAAAGCGGTTTAATTAAATGTTGAAAAAACATTCGAAAAAATATGGGATGAGAGTTATGCATGTGATAAGATTGGCGGAGAATTAAGATCAATGATAAAATGTTGCTAATTATATCAACACACCCAATTCGAGGAGAAAACTTTCCCTTTAAGAAATTAATAAAGCTCTGATTATCCCGAGAAATGTATAATTTTAGTCGGGTTTGTAGGTCAAAACAAAAATTTTTATTCTCGTTTATTAGTTAATGTTGCTTTGTTTTATTTAATATTGTATTTCATTTGTTTGAAATTTGAGTTTGAATCTTGAAATTAAAATTGAAATGTTGTGACATCAAAAATGGGCATGTTGGCAAACACATTTTAAAAGCTTGAACAGATGAGCCGTCGATGGCTTCGTAATTTTGTCTTTGCACTTTGAAAGAACTCACAGTTGGGGTTGGAAGTGTGAAAGGATTCACGAATAATGAACTCGATAGTGAAAACAAAGTTCAGCTCAGTGAGCTCGTTAATATTCATAAGTGTGCAGATTAACTTTTCTGAATAGGGGTCGTATCGTCTGATAGACAGAAATTACATAGGAACAAGTTCTTCCATGAATATTTCAATAGCACTATACGACCGTTAATGATTAGTTAAAACAAAGAAAACTACAAAATTAATTATTTAGTTTGGCGAAATATGTTTTCACTTATTATCGATTAGAAACTTTTTCAAATCTTAACTAGATTTCTATTTTTGTTTATTTCTGTTAAAATAACTTGCAAATTCAATTCTGTCAGATTAATTAATGAAAATGTTTATTTTATTTGTTTATATTAACGTTTTTTTTAATTTTCTTGATTTTAAGTATCATTTTGACATGAATGTACACGGATTTTTTTATCGTTAGCTGATAATGTAGGTACAAATTGTAGTCGGTAATGAAAGTTTCTTCTTCATTTCGTAAGTCAGGAACGAGCTAATGATTTTTACAAAAAGAGGTCGCTACTCGACTGAAAAGGCCATAAATTATTTTCATTACTGATTTGTCAAGTTTCGTTAGAAATTCCAAGATTCGTTAAAAACCCGATTTACCTCATTAGTAATTTAAATATAAATTTCGATTGAAATTGATTTGATGAAATATATTCATTCCCTGAATGTGAAATCAAACTTTTTAATTTTATATTAAATCAATATTTAATTCTAAAATTAAAGATGAGATTTTGTTGTACGTTCGATAATAATAATAGTTATCAATACAACTTTTCATATCGAACGGCATTGTAAAAGAATATCGTAATTCAATTTTTTGTTTGACAATTTTTTGCTTTGACTTTGCAATGTTTCTTAATCGAAATAAAATCAAAGGTTGAATCGGAATGAAAAAATGGACAAAAAGTTGATCAAAATGTTGCGACCATATTTGTTCGTAAATAAATCTCATTACCATTTGCTTTATAAAATCGCCGCGAACTCCATTACAGAAACATGTTCTTGATATTCAAACAAATAACGCTCTGGTGAGCGTCGGTGCAGCTTTTGTGAGTGTTGGTACCAAGAGGGCTTAACTCGGGGTATTACTTCTGCTTAAGAAACTTAGTTAAGCATCCATATCACGGGCCTGGACACATGTGTTCGTTTGTCGGTCAGTGTGATGGTGCAGAAAGTGAGAGACCACGTACGGGCAGGTGTAGCCCGCATCAGCAGGCCGATTTGGAAACAAAAATTGCGCTAATAATAATAAACCGAGTCCATGTGATAAAACCTTTTTCCCCCCGGTGTGTCTGACCAATTTTTTTTTTTTTTTTTTTTTTTTATCGCTTTTCGTTTTAATTGACATCGCTGATACCAGATTAATTACCCTGGCTTTTTAACTCCTTTTTTCCTCAACCCTTTCAAGTTCGACTTTTGTCATGGAAATTTTGGATTGTTGGAATTGAAATTTTCCACTATGTAAACTACAGTGGAATAATCCTGGGATTCTTGCTAACGTGATTAGCTCGCAAAGGCTAATTCCCAAAATTGGATCATCAACGTGTAACTTCAAGTTAACTCACTTAAAAGAAATTCTGCGCGTACTTTCAAACTACGTTTCACTTATCCAAGAAAGAGAGGGAGACAGAGAGAGAGAGAGAGAGAAAAAAATCTATCGATAAGGATACTGATTTTCATTCAAACGATTTTGTTCTATCAAAATTATACAAGGTATCGAGATATTTGGAGCTTGTTAGTTTTTAAATTTTATCACAGTCAACAATGCTGTTGTATTTGTATATGTTTCTCAAAGTAATTCCTGTTATCAGTGTTCAAATACGTATAAACTTGGTATAGTTTTCGGTTGAATTAGAAGAAAGACATTGTGATTTGTCGTTCACGTCTTGTTTTGCACCAAACAGCTAGTAGAATTGAGCTCAAAACAATATCATAACAATGAGAGCGATTTGTTTTGAATTATGACGGGTACAGACTGCGGAGATTTACGGGCTGAGAAAACGTACATTGCAAATCGAGTTTTATTGTCAACTCGTAAAGCAAACGGTAATGATATTTTGTTTTTGAATGATTTGGTTCAAACAGACGTTGTAAACTCGTTACAGAACAGCTCGTGGCAGAAAAATATTTGAAAGTTATTTCGGTTGATAACAAAAGATTAAATAGAAACTTTCTTGAGCGACTTCTTGGAAAAATCATAAACTTGTACCTCTCCATGTTTCGTTGGGAAATTTTAAGTTTTTTTTGGCTTTCCACATCTTTTGACATGTCATTGCAACATGAAAAAAATCTGTCATTCTTTTATTCTTTAATTCAAGGACAAGGTTTTCTTCTTCATTTTTATACACAGAAAAAAAAATGTTGGAATTTAATGAAACGTAGGACTCAAGTAAATTCAAAACTTCTGTAATGATCTTCGACAGATTTGGGTTATCATGTTTCTCCATTCTTTATTGTAAGAAAATTAAATTCAACATTTTTTTTAATTTGTTCTAATTTGTTCTAATTTGTAATTCATTTTTATATTACAAAAGTTTACACAGTTCAATTCAACTGCAATAAATCAAATCTATTGAGATTCAATTGAACTTGTTAAATAAATTCAGAAAATGAAGATTTCAATTAAACCAAAAGTCGCAGAATTATAAACGTGAGAGTTGAACAACCAGATTACTTCAAATGATTTCCAACTAGAAACCACAGGCGAGTTTTGTTTTTGTTCCCCGATGACAATCGAAGCGCGTCCATTACGCACAGATCGGCGCGCCTAAATAAATCGGCATTACGGTGTTTTACGTAAAAGTAACAATGACTTTCCGCACCTGCGGAGGCAAAATACTTGGAACGGCTGATTTGAGTGGTCGCGGCGAGAAGTGACGCCACGAAAAATCCGGCTGGTTTTTTGCCGCAGAGAAAGTTTTGCTGCCGAAGAGGCTCTACCGATTGCACATCTCTCGGGCTATTTCGCACACAAAGGCGGAGGACGCATGCGAGTCAAAAGGGTCAGCATCGCTGGGCCACGATTGACTAATCCTCGTGAAAACATAAAAATAGTCGCAGACTCGTTTTGGTCATTGTGTGTGTTTCACCGCAACAACATACCTATAACGTGAGCGCAATCATTTGTCCTCCTTTTTTTCCTTTTGTTATGTCAAGTGCAGTGGCTTTTCCATACAACCAAAATCAAATTTTCCATTTTCCTCATCAGTTTTCTCTTCTAATCATAAAAAGAAAAAGAAAATTTCACATCAAAGAAAAAACTTTTTATTGTAAATAGAAAATGGTCCATTGCAAAATAATCAAACATAATCATTGATTCGAAGAATTTGTTTGATGAGGATAATTTAAAAAGTTGCGAAAGAATGAAGCAAGGATAAAAAAAAAGAATAAGAAACCCGTGCGGGTCATTTTTGGGGAAGGCAATTATAGTTTGTGTCACGTGAATGATGGGCCGAAATGAACTTTGTTTCATTATGCTGATACCTCGTGAGAAGAAATTGTACGAGAGAGCGGCGTGCATTAATGAATTCGTTAATTCCGAACAACAATAATGACATTTGGTGATACAGAAAAGGAAGCAAAGGAAGCTATTGATGTGAACCCTGTCGGGGCATGCAACGTTGTTAATGCGAGCTAAATCTACCAACTGTTACCCACAGGAGGATTCCGTAACCTGTTTACCGACACGCTATTCTTATATATTTGGCGAAATTAGAGTGTAGGAAGATTCGGAAACAGGAACACAAAGAAAAACGGCGTTTTTTTTTTTTTTTTCGACAAACCATTGCCGATTCGAGACGAAAGAAAACGCCCTCTTTTTTAAGGTACACCATCCAGTGTAGTACCTCGAGGATGTAAACAAAAATTCGTACCAAAACATCATCTCCACTTCTTTGTTTGCAAACACAGTAGAATAGTTTTGTTGGTAAACAAAAAAGGGGAACCAAATTTTGAAGAGAGAGAGCTTTCGCGATGAAGAAGAGGAACAATTTTGAAGAAAACGTTTCTGCAAATGTTTCTTTGTTCGGGATTTTGGAAATTGTGTTGGAGGACTTTTTGTTTTGTTAATTTTATTATTTTTTCGGTTTTTGTCTTGGTTGGATAACGAAGTCTATTTTTTTTTGCGATCAAAGATTGGTGGTAAATTCGTTTGGGGAAAGAGTTGAATAGGTCGCCGGTGTCGAACAAAAGGTCGTGAGTAAATTGACAGCGAGGGCACTAGGAATCGCTAATGAAGCAATTGTCGGGTCGCAAAAAGCGAGAATAGTGTTATTTTTTGGTCGTATTTCAAGTTGACCCTCCCTCCTCCTTGGCCGTTTCTTTCACGACGGTACGTTTATTACGTAGGACGAGGCAAGGCGCATCTCTTTTTTTTATTTCGGCATTATTGGTGCACCGGTGCAGACTTGTATACACACATTGCGAGGGGGATCCTGCAGAAGAAGAGGAACGGGGTAAGCCTTTCCGTTTCGTGAAGGAAGATCGCAAGGGCACAGCTGTCGGTCCCAGCACCTGCCTCTTGCGATCAATCCCATATACACGTCGCGTTTACACAAGGAGGTAAGTGTGTTGCAGGATTTTTTTTTCTCTCCTCCTCTTTCGTCTCGTTGCGATTGTTAAATAAGGCAAAATCAAAAATTGAATCATTTCGAGCGAGATCCTAACACAGGAAACGCGCATTACAGATTTCGATCATTCTATACAAACTCGTCTACACGCCCATCGAACGATCTGTAATAATTTTTCGCTCACAGAAAAATTAGGGTCTTCTCTGAATTTGTGTACTTCAAATATCTCCTGATCAAATTTATATATCTATCGAAAAAATGGATAACGGTATTTCCATTTTTGAGATACTTTATCAAGCAAGAATACAAAAATGAAATTGCAATTTTTTTCATCAAAGATTATTAATATTTTATATTATTATTATTTTTTAAAGAAACATTTTTGTTTTGAATCAATCAAATGTTTTTTTTGCAGAGTGTGCATAGATAAACAAAAAAAGTGACGGTGAGTTTGATTTACGCAAACTCGAGTGATGCGCATAGACAAACTTATAAGTGCTTCATTTTCTCAGTTGGATTCGAAACGCGAGGAGAGACAAGGGGTCGAACTCTAAACGCAATTCGAAACGGTCGCATCGTGAATAGGAATGTCTTGTTAATTCCGCAGTCGTAAGGACGAATTAGCGAGGCAAAAAAGACACCGGGGGAATCCGTAGTCGTGACTCTTCAGCCCTTGGCAGATGAGATGACTTTGTCCAGTCTTTCGTGCACTCTTTTAGTATTCGCCAAATTGTCTTCTTCCCATCTATCATTATGCAGTTACGTGACGAACATTGTGAGCGTCGCGGGCCTGCCAAAAATCCTGTGGCCCCTTGCAAACGCACGTCGCTTCTTATTTCTAATGCACGGAAAAGAACGCGCCACACTTCATCCCTTCAAATTTGATCTATGTCCTGTGATTATATTCGCGGGTAATTCCACGATGATTTATTGACCCCCACGCGTCGAACAAAGCCCAAAACTTCTTTTATATATATTTTTGATTTTTAGAGAAATATAATATAATAGATATTTTGTTGTTTTAAAATTCAAAATCATTTCTTGAGAAATGAATTCTCAATTTTTTCTTATTTTATGAATATAATGATTTTGAGTCAAGCAGAAAAAAAAAAAATTATTTTTATCAAATTCACTAGAAGTTACTAGAAATGAAAATAATGTTTATTTCAAACGACAAAAGTTGTCAAGTTCATTGAAAATTAAAATCAGATTCAACTTGAATCGAGAATAATTCGATTCTTGAGCCAATCAGTTTATTTATATCAAAATGAACAGATTGACTTGTACCTTTTTTTGCTAAGTAAACGTGCGAATCGGCGACATGTTTTGTGTATTCATTGTCGGTTTCATGATTTCTTATCCGACGAGAGAAATAAATATAAGAAATCGCCCGGTTAAACATTTACATTAGATATTGTTCCGAGGAAAAAGGGATATCCCCCAAGTTGAATTTGCGATAGTTTGCGTGAATCCTGGGGAACAAAATCAATAGTGCATTCGAAGCATACAATAACTGATGTATATGAAAAAGATATGTTGAAATCGAAAACGTCTCGCTGAACGATATATTGAACATCAAATGCCATCGGAGAAAAAAGTGTCTCGAAACAGATTTTTTTTTTTTCAAATTTTTTTTTCCACTTGATCAAATCAATTGTTAGTCGATCCAGCCGATTGGATTAGAAAGTTGATTGAATTAATTTTCATTCTTGTACCTCCTCCTGCAGTGAACTGTATTTTTAAGACTGGATCTTTCAACGTGCATATAACTGTAGTCCTTTTTGTTGAATTAAAAAAAAAAAAAAAACAAAAAAAAACAAAGGTGGTCTGATATCAAGGATATTTTTTATTACTGAAATCCAACCCCATCGATGATACCGCAGTCGGTGTAAATTTATGCGTATACCGTTTCGATGTTAAAATCGACATGAATTTGACACCGGTTACTTTCGGATTTCTCCGTTGTAATTATTCTGTCGAAACGTATTACAAGGGCTATTTGTAAATATCAACAGATTACTGGTAATGCCGTTCAATTAATCCTAATCATTTCGTAGTTTTATCAAGCGTGTCGTGTAGTAAAAATTGATACAATTATAGCATGAAACATAATGAATCCGGATATTGTTTAAAATAAAATTTACATGCGAAATTGTACATGGAAAATAAACCTGTACGTATTTAAATGATAATATGAAAAAATAAAGATAAATTGAACATAAAAAATAAAAATGATATATCATTTAAATATGACGTGAATTTGTTTCTGTACTTGTGTTGCGATAACAAAGAATACGTTAAATCCTTTGTGATATTGAGTCAAAACCTGATGAATGCAACGGAATATCTCGATGAAAAGACAGTAAATTTCAACCGAAAATGTATTTTGATTGTTACGCCTCGTATTTGACTGAGAAAATAAAACCCTGAAATTATGGCGTCCCATTGTTGGCACGACTTACCGCCAGAAATATTGGAGTATGTATTTCTTGTGTTCATTGTGCGGGTGTATACATTGTAGAATCGCGTCCAACAGCGAGTCTCCAAATTTTTGCCGCCCGCTGGACGAATTTCATGGAATTATCTACGAAATTTCGGCATCAATGCCTAAACCAATAGAATTTTTCACAGATTATATACATCTGCCGTCCGATTTCTTAGATTTACATCTCACAATACATCGCTCCCTTTCTTAATTTTTTTTTTTTTCGCCAAAATCATTTTTTCTACCCTATTATTTTTCTTCAGTTTGCACGCGACATTCAACGTCATCTTTGCACAATTTTGTGGAGCAGAAAAAAAAGTGTACTCAACCCTTCGTGGCGTTTTTTTATTGATGCTTAGTAGTAATAGTGCTGGCGCAAAAATCTTTCGACGCCAGGTGACACAAAAAATTGGCCACATTATGACATTGTGAGGCCTATATTTATGATTAAAGTGACGTTTTTGTGACTATAGAGCAGGTTCGTGTTTTGGTTCCCATGTAATCTTATTCGGAAAAAATGTTCTGACCCCAGTGCTCAGGGATAAGTACCTTTTAAATTGTGGCAACGACTAGCGATGATTACAATAACCAAGAATTTATGAAGCCAATAAAACTTGACAATAATTTGCTCAAATGAAATCCGTTCCTAGTCTCAATGGGGAGACAGAACAAAAAAGACAATAATGACATTCGAATTTTTGCATCAACGACAACAGGAGAGACGCGAGTTAAAATTTTTCATATCGCTTGATAGTGTTCAGTTTTACGGTTTCAACGCGAAATCCTGTGGGTGAAACAATCGAACCCCCATCTTTGCAGTTGAACAAAAAGCGCCTGCACATAAAGCAGACGATTATTTCGAGCCTGAGCTCTCACAGATTTGCAATCCCAAGACCGAATTCGTCATCGACCATAGAACTCGATTTATAATTTCTCACTCCTCACAATTTCTCTGAGTGCTCAAATAGATTTTGATTGTTATGAAAAAAATTACATCTGAAAACTTGAGTCTTTAAATTTAAGCAGCTTTGAAGAAGGAAAAAGAAAACAAAATTTTTTTTTAAACGTTTCGAACATATTTTATTGAAAGAGGGCATCAACGTATGAGATATTTTGTTCTTATATGCAGCGGAACGTGGTCCCATTCTGAACAGATATCGGTGGAAATCGGGGATCGAGAAAAGGTCTTTGTTAGTTCGCGAGGGTATCGGAACATGTGCATTTCGCAGAAAAGAAAAGGAGAAGAACCGTGGAGCCAATTGTGTCAAACTGCTCCAATTCAGGTACGGGCTTGCACGTGCACGGGCAGCCGTGTTAAAGTTTTTCTTCGCATCAGTCGATGGCCTTAAGACCGCGGGGTAAGGTGTCGAGCATCTGCCTCAGATTGCGTCCCACCGGTTCTGCTCCAACGTGCGCCCCAAAAGCATTACCAGCTGGCACGCGTCTACCTCGGCGTCATTATCGTCGACAGAGATCGCGGCTCCGCTGATTTTCTTCCTTTTTCTTGGCCCGGACCGGGTGCCTCTTGTTCTTCTTGTTCGTGCGCAACACCTGCCGCGCGCACTCAAACACACACAACGCACACAGCCGAGATTTGCGACGCTGCTGCGGCATCGCGTGCGCTTCACTCTGCGAGGATTCTCATTTGTTGGAGCGCGTCTCGCACGCCGCGAGCGTCCGCCGATTTTTCGTCCCAACGAGGACCTTGATGCGCAACGCGCCCTTTGATCGCGCACTTTTCAACGACTCGCTCATCTTTTTTTTCCGCCATCTATTTCGGAACAGTCGTAAAAGTCGTGTCTCATGAGAGGATGATATGTAGGACCTCCCTTTTTTTCGTTGTGCCGATGTGATTAAAACGCCCGCTGTATTAATCAGGCGCGCAGTCTTTCTATCTGCCACACACCCTTGTGCCAATTGAAAATCTTTCCGAACAATTTTTGTTCGTGGATATTGATATGAGGGAGATAATATTAAAAAAAATAAATAATAATAATAATGAAAATGTCAGCTGCAACATGCTGTCTTATTTTATAAACTAGGCATCCAAAGTTTTCTTGCACTTTCATTTTTTTTTCGTTTTGTTTCTTGATTTTTCATTATCAAGGCTAAAAAGTAATTGTATTAAAAAAATTGATATAGCATCTGTTTATCATATATGCTGCATATCTACAATCATCTACGGCTGAGAAAGCCTTTGCGCGCCATTATGTATCTTTTTGTCTGGGAATAATTATTATCTCGGTGCATTTTCATAGAGTGAGTTTGTGTTTCAACATATATTGTTCGTAAAAAAAAAAAAAAAAAAGAGTATCTTGATGGATTATGATTTGACGATTAGAGTGGGTACGAGCATTTACCGTTCATGTTCGAGGGAGTGTAATTTTCACAAGATGGATTGATTTTTGATTTGACGTTTCAGATTATTGGTATTATAAGAGCCAGCTTGCAGATGTTTTATGATGCTCTTTGCCACTAACGTGCAATTTGACTTCCGTTTGTCCGATGTTTCCACTCATCCAACCACCAAAAAGACCACGAAACTCGAGCCAGACAACTATGTTTCCTCGATTGGCCATTGCTGGCGAGCTAATCGAAATTTACATATTACATATCTAGGCGATACGCCTCCAAAGATGTAGGTCAGATTACTTGATCCGGACACGCGAGCCATACAGGGATCAAGGCACAAATTTTCATTCCAACGAATTTTTTGTATAGCTTATTTTCAAACAGCTTCTTCTGTTAATTTTTTTTTTTTCGGTACTTTGATGTATTGAAATATTAAAAAAGAAAAACATCGAGATTCAAAAACAGAATAGAAATTGATTCAACAATCTTTACTTAAGTAATCATCAGAGCTTTTTTTGTGTCAATCGTTGTGCCTGTAAACGAAAACTGTCTACTCGTCAGAATATGATGAAAAATTTCTAATTTCAAACATGCATGAAATTGGTCATCAATAAATGACAACAAAGATTAATACCTGCGATGCACACGTTTAAGCGTACATCTCAGTTTAGTAGACTTCGCATGGACCTAAGGTCACTTCACGAATTTCACTTGTCGAATAGGGCCTCTGTATCTCTCAAAGATATCACGAACCGGAAGTGGTTGCGCGCAGTTCAAAAAGTGTATACACGCCGCGCGATTATACACAGTGTGCGGCGCGTCCATCATCCGTGTGAAACAAGGTCAGGCTTTCGTTCAAGACCTCATCCACGATATATATTGTGTCGATCGGACGTTCATAGATGTAAATATTTTTGCATGTGTACCGCACCGTCGGCCGATGAGAGAAGCGCACAAAACGAACACCGCAAAACTCTCACTCTCTCCCCCTCAACTAATGGCGAGCTCCTTTCAAAACCGACAAAGGCCTGTTGCAGTTTTTGCATCAATGTTTATACACCCGAGTGTTTTTTCACGCCTTGACCTTCTCGGGATATCCTTTTCAGTGACGTCATTCATACATCCAAACTCGAAAATTCAGTGATTCCAAATTAAATTATTCTGTGTGGAAAAAAAAAAAAATATATATATATACATGACATGTATGTTCATTTTTAACTTTGTTTCCAGGGAAATATATTATTTTAGTTCTGAAAGATTGAAATCAGTTTTATTGGGATAATAGGTCCGACGAATAGCGATAAAATGGAGAGCTGTTTCTGTAAGGTAGAAAACACGACGAAATATTGTACCGGCATTGTGATTAAGGGGATGCGTAATTAGCGACAATCGACGTAGGCATTACTCAGGCAGGTGACGAATTTTCGAGTCGCAGGAACGCAAATGTCCAGATGTCAGACGAGTGTCCAACGACTATTGTCAAATTTGCACGCAAAATCGACAAAAAGAATGACGCGAGAAGCACCGGGCAAAACAACTGCACGTTAAAATATCGTTAGCTCGTGATATACTTTTTTACAAGATGAAAAAGAGAGAGAAAAGAAGAATTGCTCGTTTCACCGTTTTGAGATATGTATTTATGAATCACATTGTCAATACTATTATGTGGTTTTAAAAATTGAGTTTTTTTTTTGTGGCCAAGTCCTTGAATCCATCCGTTGCATTTGAACACAATCCCACGTTCGAATGAGAAATGTGATCTCAAACACTCATCATTGAAATTTGATGAAATGCTCATCGCTAAAATTTTTGCTTACCGAGTAAATACACGTACTTGATTGCTACACGCCCGGCTAAAATGCAATTGGAATGATAAAAAAATCCAGTATTTCGAAATGTCACGATTTGAGGAGAAAAAAAAAAAAAGATTTTGTAAGCAAACCTGACACGAGTTTTCGTGAATATTTTTAATTGCTGCTGTGTACGTTCATTGGATTAGACGGAACCATACGGAAGATGCAATTTCTGTCACGTATATCCAGTGGAAATAATGAATAGAATGGCAAGTGGCCAAGATATGTCTTGCAATCGATCGATGCTTTTTGTCCTCGTTCACCCTTCTCGACTTCACCCTACGCCAGAGCCTTTCCCGTTTATTCGTTTTTCCTCTTATATATAATTTCAACTCGAAGTTTTCTTTTTTTTTCCTTTCATTTACTTTTTTTTTATTTTTCATTTGAAAATTTTGATTACTTCCATTTGATTGATTAAAATATAGGATCAAAGATAATATTATTTTTGATCTGTTTCATTTTGCGCCATTAACAGAACTTTTTGATCATTCTGTTTTTTTTTCTTTTTTTGCAATTTTAATTAATATAATTGATTGCATTTTATGAACACATTACGCGAACGTTTGATTAACGTGTCGATAAAAGCGTACAAATCGCGTTGATTTTAAAAATTATCTTAAAACAGGTTCGTACAAAATTGCTCGCCAGTTACACTAATTATGTTAATTGGTTAATTTCAATTTAATTTAATAGTTTCGGTTTTTCTATGCATTTAATTCACACGATAGCATTTCTTATGCGCGACAATTGATTGTTATATATTTAACTGAGGTACACTCAATTCAGGTAGTCATATTTCCTCAAGTATGACGAAAGGTAATTAATTGCCCAAGGTGGATTTAAAATTGCGTGCTCAAGAATGATAATCTGCATCTGTATAATTGAATGCATTTAAACATTTAACTTTGCTTTTTCCCCGCTCTTATTAGCAGACGTCACGACTGCAAAAGTTATGTTTTAAGAATACCATTTTTGTAATCGCCTTTTGAACAATTTCACAAAGTAACTAGACATCATTACTTTATCTGAAACTCTAATTAAATGTTGATTTTTTACACTGATATTGTACAAAATACGGGTTAATTTTTTTTTGTTGATCCAAAGATTGTTTTTCTTTATCATCAAAATGATTTGAGTGAAAGGAAAAACGAAGAATTTGTTGACAATTTATTAGAGGGTCAAAAATACAGTCAAAAGTTTTCGAGGAATGAAATGGATGATGTTGCACAGTACGTGGCTGAAATTCGGTGATATGTCCTTGGTTGTTCCATCGTTCGTTGAAATTAGTCACGTCAAAAATATACAACTTGAAAACATTACCATTCTAATGTTCCGGCAGCTTATGTTTTGGTTCTCAAAGTTTATGTTTCCTTTGCAGGGCACTTTGAAAGATGTTCGCCTGATGAATGACTTTTCCGAGACATGTTTCTGAAAACGGTTTTCATAAATCGTTGCCAAGGCACAATTTCAAACGCGACATTTTCCGGGACTTTTAGACAAAGTTTAAAAATATATTTTTGGAAAATATATCATCGGTGCAAAAAAAAGTGACACACTTTGTTCATAAATATGTTTTACAAATTGTTTTTCTTACTAAAGAGAGTCGGCTTATTTAAATCAAAAGCAATATTGTGAGCGTCATTGAATCAAAAAGTTTTCTTTGACGTAAAATTTCATTTCTCAACGACACTCGTGTCGTCAGAGGGAGGAAGATACGAGTGGGGATGAACACGAGACACGTGGCATTGGAGAGAAAAGGAAGAGCTTCGTCGCAGATGCCCATTACAACCATTTATTTTGTCCCGCAGTATATCTTCGTGACTCGATATTGAGATAAACAATTCGCTATTGAGAGTTACGCACACTCTCACGATGGTCTGATATACACGCTCGTTGTCAGCGCAGCAATCAAGAGAACATTTTTGGTCCTCCAAGTTTTGGATGTCTCTTGTGATAATGTCTCCACCTGTTCGACGCTTTGCCATGTATTTAGATAGATAATATCTCAATCCAAAAACAAAGGCGAAACCTGCTAACAATTGCCACTTGCACACCTCAATTTCATTGTAACGATTCGTTGTTTTTTAGTTCAAAATACTTGTGTCAAATTTCAAATGAATTTCAGAATGAATGTCGACTTTAAAATTTCTAGATGAATCATATTATTACTAAAAAAACCCTGCATTTTGGCAAATGTTGCAGACTTGGGATGATTTGCATCGTCGTGTGGGATTAACGATGAAATTCATATCGAATTTGTTAAGCATAAGAACAAGGTTTTGATTTCTTCTTTTCAACCGGCGAGATTGAGGAAAGTTGTATATTATAAGTTGGAAGATTATTTTGGAGTTGAACGAGGGTGGAGAGGGGTTTTAATGAAATATTTGTGGGCGAGAGCATAAAGCATAAAGTGAATTCTAAAAAAGATGCTTTTGATGTTAAATGTTCGTATTTTGGCGCTTTTAATGGACGTCTGAACGAGGCTCTGGGTCGCTGAACTCGATACACATTTTGTAATGAACACTGAGTGAACGGAGCAAGCTTCAGACGACAGGACTGAGTGGATGTTGGCCTTCGCGAGGAGCATCTCCTGGAGCGTGGGTATGAGAATGTCTGTCTCCATGGTGATGGCATCGAGCGGTTTCGTCGCGAGACCCGCGCGCGCGACGGGAAAACGCCCTCGCGAAACCATGCGCGTCGCATGTTCTCAGCCATCTCTCTCTGCCTCTTTCTTTCTCTCGTTCTTTCTTTCTCTCGCCTCTCGCGGTGCGCCGAATCAAACGTTTTCAAACACACTCCAAGCACTAATATTATATTGCCAACTCATTCCATCCATTTTCGTCGCTACTTCAGTCCAACTTGCTTATATTCAAATTTCGTATCAGACATTCAATCATCCCGCCATTAATGGCTTTTATTATATTCAATCTCTCTTTTTTGTTCATCAACATTCTATTGTTCTCCCCGTTGAGGATGCGCTTTTTTTCCCCCTCCCCAATTTCGTTTTGTACTTTGCATGTTTTGCCAAGACAAATTTAACCTCGTCGAATTTCTTTCACAGATCATGCAGACCGTCGCTCCTCGCAAATCGAATCTCAATGTAAAACACTGACGTGTTGTTGCTGCGTCCTGTCCTAGCTGTGATTTAACTAATTAAAACTTCGAAATACGACACGGTCTCAAAAAGTATACCATATTCTAATCAAAAGTTTGCTAAAGTCAACTAAAATTTTACTCTTCGCGTCACAAATTACGTCAAACTAATGGGACTGATGTATAGGCGGCTAATTTTATTTCCCTACCACACGCAAGTTTATTACAATTTTGTACTTTCTCAAAAATCCTTTTTCAACCTCAAATTTAGCATTTTCATTAAATTGCACTGATACTGACAAAATTATGGACATCAAGTTTTATCAAGTTTTTTTTTTTTTTTTTGTAAAAGGAAAAGTGCGCTTGAATTATCAAGCATTTGCAAGAACAGCTTGAAACATGTATTAGAAATCATCAATTATATATTTCTTTTTAATTTTTGGTTCAATTCAAAAAGTGTACATTCACTGGCGCACTTACCCTAGATCATTGCACGTGAAGTTTTTTTTTTTGTTATTCCAGATTGAATAATAAAAATCTGAATTCATTTAGAAATCTCTGCAGCGGATAAATATGATACAGCTTAGATAAGAGTATAATTTCTAATCATTATTAAATGGCAGGTTAAATGAAAGTTGCGAGTTTCTGTCACTTGCATTTATGAACAATCAGTTTTAAAAGTAACAGGTAGGATATCATTCAATTCAAACGTGGTGGGGGATCACTTTTAGAACACGTGTAGAAGCACCTGTCGCTCTGAACGAAGTCAGACGCTTACGAGCGCGAGGACATTAGGCTTCGTGTGTAAGAAATTTGATAAATGAGGCCAAACGCCGGAAGATCCACATTTATTTAAATACGGTTCGGTTAAATTAGGTTGGCTCCTTTTTTTATTCCGCCTCGATTTTTGTAATCTTCAAAGGATACGAGAGCCAAGAGAGAAGGCGAATCATAATGCGTGCTTTTAAATAAAAATATATTGCAATCTGAATAATTAGACAAGTGATATATCATTTCGTTAAATCAACAATTTTTTGATTACTTAGAAATTTGATAGTTTTTTTTTTTTTTTTGATCATGCTGGAATATAAGATCGTTCATTCAATCAGAGGAAAGAAAACAAATTGAGATGTCATTTGTAAGATCTCTAAGATTGTAAAAAAAGGAACCAATGATCCGTTGCGAGGAAGGGGCTCCCCATAACAAAGCCGAGTATTTCTTGATTAAAACGTTTGCGAGAAACGAATTTGCGTTTGACACCTCTGATGCGGCGTTTCGGATCATTTTATATGCTCATAACGCCAAAATGATATTCCTTCTGTGTAATCGTCGACCAATAATGCAACTCATCGTGAATTTAATTGAAGGTGTTCCTTGCAAACACAAGACTAATTAAACATAATTTCGCAAACAAAGGAGGCTGGGATTTGTACGCACAGCGATTCGTGCGGAAAATAATTTTGACAAGCTGAGAGAGTGATGAGTCATCCAAGATCATAGTGGATCAAACCAATCTTCAAAGTTTTACTTAAACAAAAACAACATTCAAATTTAAACCTTTTTGTATTAATCATGTTGCTCATTGCTTAATTTTTCTAACAAAAATGATGATGAATACAAAATTTTGCTGCTTTAATTTATCATGATAATTATTTTTAAAGAAAATTAAATTCTTTAAAATAACTTTTCTTTATAATATTACTTTTTAATTGTAACTGAACCAAGCAAAATGATTGACTGAAACGAAATGAATTGTAATTAGCGATGATAAAAAAAAGGTTTGACAGGTTTTGATTTAGAAAAGTGAAACGGTCGAAAAGATAGATATTGCGCTCTGATTTTTTTTTTTCTAATATGCCAATGGAGGTATGTGCCTCGTCTCGCGAGGCAGGATCCTCGCAGGATGTTGAACCTGCTGGTGGTGGCCAATGTGGAGCAAGTTCGCGCGTAGGCGCGGCTTCTCCGATTCCGCATCGAGTATCGCAACTAGAGGATTCGCAGTATTCGAAACGGGTCGGTCGTGTTTTATTTCACTTTCCTTGTGCGACGTGAGACACCACGCTGCGTACGCACGTACGCAGATAACAAACACATATACGCTTCGTCGCTCTTATCGACTGCCTATTTGCATACCCTCCTTAACGCTGGACCTCGCTGAATCTCTCAGCGTCCTCGAATTCTACAATCGAGTTTCGAATTCTACAATCCGATGCAAAAACCTCACTTACAACTTTATCGAACAATAAAGAGTTGTGTTTATTAGAATTTTTTCCCAAAATAATCTTACACTGATTGAAATGAAACTGTTTTTTGGTAGTAAAAGATCTTCATTTATGAAGATATTTTTATTAGTTAAGAAAGGAGATGTTGAAGTTATAAGAGGAGTTTTTTATATTAAAAAAAAAAAAAAAAAAAAAAAAAAAAAAAAAACAGTTAGGTCAAGTGAAATTCATTTGAAATTCGGAGACACACTTTTAATTGAATTTTTATTTTATCAAATTTATACAATTTCAAGTGACCGCAAAATTTAACATGTTTTACTGCACGCATGTCGTCACTTCCAGTGCAAGATGAACGGTATGTAAAAATGTTTCGGGCCATGAAAACTGCAATTGCACCTTGGAAACTAAGCTTTCATGGTTTTTCGAGATAACGATCTCGTAATTTCTGTTTTGTGTTACTCACGTAGTAAATAGTATCGCGAATATGGCAAATTTAATTTGATTTTGCAATTGCTGTAACGTGCGATTGGTAAATCCTTGGAAATTCACAATCAATCGTTATCAAAAATAAAATTAGGATTTGAAATCAAACGCAACGTTTCAATTAAATCTATTTTGATTCTACTTTTTTTCTTACATTATTATCAATTTAAAGACTTATGATTTTTTAATGAAAAAAATTTAAAAAAGAAATTTATAGACAATCTTATTAAAATTTAATTGGATTATAATGTCAATGGATTCATTATGCAATTTACAATATTACACAATTGTTCGTATTTTTTGACGTAAGAAAATGATGAAATTTAGATGGTTGCAAAAATTAGTTCGTCCAACATTTTAAATGACTACTTTTTCTGATGGACTTTTTAAATGACAATATAATATTTTTAAGTTGGAATTGAATTTAATACAAGCTTATCATTTGAGGACACTTGAATCACACGATTTCAATTTTTTTGTCTTATCTAATTGAAAATAATGATCTGATTTCAGGTAAACGTGAGGATGAAGAAATAAAACTAGACCACTTACGAGGGGGATTTCATCATATTTTGAAAAAGCTAAAAAAATAGGTACATGATTATTTTGATACAACCAATGTTAAATGGATGCGAATATCGTTTCATTTAATTTTCAGCTTGCACACATTGATGTTCTTTATTTTTTGTTTGTTTTTAATGATATTACTATAAAAAAGTGTGAGTATAAGAATAGAAATGAAAAATCAGTTTGAGATGATGTTATTCGCATAATAATATGTTATTCTACGGAACATGAAGCAAACGAAATTTTTTGAACGGTACGCACTCGTGACTTAAATTTTATTCGAATCTTAGACGCACGCACAAAGAGCGAACAAAGGCCAGGTGCTTCCGAATCAGGGGACGAACGAGTCTTCAGGGGTCTTTCTGGTAGTCTTTATGAAGTATATCCTTGCATTGCTCTTTCCACTTTGAGCTATCCTTATATAAATACGCACACATGCGCGACTGATCGTGCACATGCAATGGAAGCTGATGGTGGGAAAAGCACGAATATTTATTGTCTCCCAAGGTGTTTTCCGCACATGTTTTACATTTCCATACGACACACATGTATTTCCAGCGGCAACTTTGTTGTACCTGAAAATGATTGATATTATGCAATCATAAATAATGCCATGCAATTACCACGATCTGCTATTCACAATTCAAACAATTGCCATGCGAAATAATGCATACAATCAATCCAAATTAAGAAAAAAAAAATTTTTTTCTTTTTTCAATTAATGTTTGCTAATTTATTTATTACTTCATTTTGAAAGTAAAGTTTGGGATTAAAATTTTTTTTTCACTTGAACTATTGCACAAGGATGCAAACGTTTTAACTCGAAAAACGGCCAATAATTTTGATGCTTAGCTCTTCATTAACTTAGCTCCAATTAAGTGTGCCATAAATACAAAAATATTTCAAAAGTCCCGAAGCCGTAACGAAAAACGAAGCTAAAGAAACATCGGATAAAGACATTTTCTTTATTATGAGAGAGTCGGCCGGGATTCGATATTAATTTGGAATCCAACTTTATGACTTCGACTGGTGTTTTTAGCAATTGGTCAGTTAGGTGGTAGCGGTTCGAACGACGGTCACACAAAAAAAAGGAAAGGACGAAAGATAAAAAAGAAATGAGTATCCATTCGCGTACGCAACGGGTCTCCGAGGAAGAAGGAATGCATGAAATAAAGAAAGTAAGTAAGAAAGAAGAGAAGCCTCATAGAAGTTGGCGAGTTCAAGAGAGGTTATCATGGGTGGCGCAGCCGGCCCTTAAAACCCCCTGAATTTTCGATTCAGTTTCTTCGAAAATCGTTCCACATTTTTACTACAAGTTTTGCATAAACTTTATATAACATAAATTAAATGGAAAAAAGGAAGGTCACTTATATGAATAATCTATTGAATGAATTATTTTTTATTTTATTTTTTCGTGACCTAAATTTGAATGTGCAACACATATCGTCGGAATCTTTTGAAACAGGCTTTTGAACATTCAATTGTGCCATCATCTTTATTGTTATGAATATTTGATCACGTGTTTCTAAAAAAATGAGTTTAGTATAAACAAAGCCGTTCCAATGGTGAATTGTATCTAAATAGCTGTTTTCGGAATTTTCTTTGTTAGCAACCGAGTTTCCGTCTGTTAGAGCTCTTCTTCCTCCCTAATTTCATTTTGTTGGGGTCAAATTTTATAAATAACAGAAACCGCTTCCGCTGTGGATTGAGAAAAAGAATGTGTTAAAAATCATCATTAAAATAAATAAGATTAAATGATTTGCAAAAAAATAGAAACAGATCAATTTGAATACATTTATATAGGATGAAGATAAAATATCTATCTTTTTTTTTCCTTTCTTTGTTATCTTGAATAAATTTTCCCATGTGCTCTGTTACATTTCCGAGTAGATTTCAGAACACATGTTCAATCAGCCTTGAACTTGACGTGCGATGAACTTTTCTCGAGGCAGACATTTGGATATTCGATGGTTCATAAACCGTACATTGCCCTTTATTATGTTCCTTGAATATGAAGGATATTGATGGGAAATCAGAAATTCTGATCAAACATTTTGCCGGCACGGTTTTATGATGGAGAAAAAAAAATTTTTTTTTTTCGTTCATTAAATAACCAAACAAGGACTGTCATTTAAATGTTACGTTTTCTTTCTTACAGCAATATTCTCGCAACTCTGAACCGTTTTCTTTGTGCTGAAATAAAGAAACGTCGAGGGAAAAAAATTAATTAAAATAATAAAATGTATTTTGTGCTGAAAATAGCTATCGAATTATTAATCATGCATACATTTTCATAATTAATTATTATGAAAAATTTTTCAAGTCTTAGCAAAAAAACTGTTGTTCTGTATTGAACCACTTTTTCTTTGTCCTGTAGGATCAATTTTGTTCGAAAATAACATTTTTGATCGGCGAATTTGTAAAAAAAAAAAAAAAAAAAAAATTATAAGGAAAAAGTGTGTTGTTTACAATAATAGATGAATAATAGGCGAATGTTGTTACAAAGGCTTAATATTCGAATTGAATCAAACAAAAAGAAAAATAGAATTCGCTTCGGTTTGATGCGTCAGTGCGACGTAATAAATAATCGATTTACAAATCGGCTTGTTCCAATTTTGGTATATAAAATAGTAAAGAGGGCCTCGTGCGATCTTAAATCATTCTTAGACTAGAAATTAAAGTTCGCTTATACTTGCATGTAGGGGAAACATATGTCATTCTTCGTCAATCCAACAAACTGCCGTGAAAATTCTACGGCCTTTGTGCATCACTGTCCCTATTTTTCCAAGCATCTTTTCAGTATCGGTTTCTTTGTGTGCCGAACTAACCTACACTTCAATGAGACGGACCAACAAGTTCCCCCTCATGCTCCCGTTTCACGAAAATATGGGTCTCGCGCCTGTCATCCACGTCATCGATAAGTGCAAGTAGCAACCTCCGAAAAATGTGGCCACAGTTCACATCTACAATTTTAAATACACATTTTCATATTGCGAAACACCTTTTAATAATCATTATCGACTAACTTTTTAATTCTAATCTAAGAACTGATAATGTATAAAAATGCTGTCAACTTATAAAATGATTTTTAAAGCTGTAATCGGAAAATTACAGTTTCTTTTATAACACTGTTTTCATAAAAAAATTTGATACATCTTGTTTATCATTTTTCATCTGACAATATTTCCAAAATTCCATCCTGCTTAACCAAGTGAATCAAATTTGCCAAATGGAAATTTAATCAAATTAATGGAACGAACAAAGAGTTTTCCTCTTAGCGGTATTATTGTTTTGCATATTAAATGTGTAATTTCAGTATTCATTTCTTTAGCGACACATAATGCGCAAGTTAATTGTTCTTATCCGAACGTAAAAACAAACAAAAGCGCCGGACAATGGAAAAGTGCGTATTGTCTGGGGTAAGGGACCATGAATATTTATCAACTTTTTTTTTATTACATGCGAACGTAATTGAACGTAACACAATAAATAGAGCGACCGAGCAACTAGACACGACGCGCGCACACGTGTGCGCTTTAATTAAAATGGGTTTGTGTGCAAATAGCGCAATTTGCAAAAGTATAGACACAATTTGGCGTGGAAAGGTTAACCAAATGCGCGAATTATCTCGCTGCTAACGAGCCGGCGGGTTAATAAGTGCGAGTTTTATTCAATGCATGCAGACGCGGTCAAAGTTGCCAGGATGCCGGGGCCTTGGTAATGGGTGCAAAGCTCCTCATATGTTCGCCTCCCTGACGTAACAGCGTCCCCTAAGGAGACCGCGACCGGCTTCACCTAAAATATGCGAATACTAATTCAGCACGATAGCTCATTAAACGGACGACTCATTTTTGAAGAATACCAATGCAAGTAGGGCTGACGCGCTTTTAAAAAGGAGGAACATGTCAATTATAATTTCTTGATACAATATACACCTAAATCTCCTTGTCGGTGCCACGCTCGTTAGCTTTTCTCAACGATCCTTCAATCGTTCCACAAAACGTTTGGCTAATTTGTGGTCCACTTTTTTTTTCTCTCACACACCCTGAGCCCTAGCGTTCACTTCTTCTTAGCTAGTAATCTTCTTCATTCTTCCTTTTTTTTCCTTTTCCTTTACTACTAACTTGACACTTTTCTCGACTATCTGAGAAGATATTGCATGCAGCCTTCAGATTCTTGGAAAAAAGGAAAAAAAAGTGGATTCGATTAATTAATTATGCCCATTAATTGTGCAACAAAATAAACACCGGACGATTTGTGTGTTCCTCAGTTTTTTTTTTTTTTTTTTCAACGAAAACGAAAATGTAGAATCGTAAATTTTGTATATCAGTTAGAATGTATTTCCTTACTGTTCCCACATGACGAAGATGAAAAAAAAAGTTTCATTCCAGATGAAAGTCGCGTTAGATGAAAGAAGCGGAATTGTGGAATGATTTGGTTTATCGTGGAATCCAATAGCGCGACAAAAATTTGAGAAAGTGTCGCTCCGACCGCCCTGAAAGCAATTTGATACGCTGCTTTGAAAGCTATAAGTTGAACATTTAATAGTTTCTACGATAGGTTTATCAGTCGATCTGAGGAAACCGCAACTGCTTTTACAAGTTCATCGATTTGATGCGCCGCTTCACGATTTCACACGCGTACTTTACCGGCTGGAACGTCAGAAATCATCGAAGATAGCGGAGATCGCGACAAAAAAAATGTAATCAATTATGACGTCGAACGAAACTCCGAGGAAATTTGTAAGTTCAGAATGCAATTAACTTCAGAACAACGAAGGCAATCAATTGAGCGTTTACCCAATTTCAAACTATCGTTTTTCAATTCTCGACCGATGTTTCTTTTCAATTTTTTATAATTTTATTGAATAAGTTAAGACCTAAAAATATTATGAAAACTTGAACATTTTTCACAGTAGTGAGATTTAAACATTTTAACTGAAAAAAAAAAAATTATAATTTTTCAAGTTTTATAATCTGTAATTTATTCATGTTTAATCTCTTTTCCACTGTGACTGGAACTAACTTCCTCGTTTAAAATGCAGACATGACAAATGTGTGGACAAAAATAAATATCTTCCTAATTGCAAATTTCCAAGTAATGATTTAAGTAAGTTCGGTAATGGACATATTAAAAATGGCGACGCGTCGAAAGGATAGTCGCACATGCGTTTCGTCGATGGGTAATGAAGTCAAAAATTAATATGTTAATTGGACAATGGAAAAAAGAAATTGCACCCCAAGATACGGGCGCCAGATGCGGGTTCAACTTGAGGGTAGCAATGGGAGTCAAAAGTTCTCAAGATTCCATGTATGTTGGAGTACGCTCCAATTGTTCGAGACCTGTTAACCGAACAGAGGGGATCTATTTAATACTCGATTTCGCTGCGGCGTATCAATGGCTCACAAGCTATGATCGTTTTCACAATACGCCAACCGCAGACAAGCGATCCGAAAGTTACCCGTTGGTTGGACAAGAAATTTTACACTGCTTCTTGGATTTGATTAAGTGTCTCAATCAGTGTGAAATTCTTCGCCCGAACGAAGTTTTCACTCAATAGAAACAAGTGGGAGCTTGAAAAATACACTTGTTTCATCTTGTAGTTATTGGATGAATGGATCGAGCTTCCGGAAACAAGCAAACCAACACCGATGGTGTAAAAATTCGAGAATTCTCATGGAGCCGTGCATATGGCTCGCATTTGGGACGACACATAAATCATCGAACACACAAGGGGAAGAAAAAGGTCGGAGCATTGATTCTGATAACGAAGTGATTAAACCCGAGGAAGAAAAAAAAATCATTTCAAACGTGCGGCGACCGATGCCACAAAAAACACAAACGACAGAGAAATGCGAGACCCGGAGGTAGGCAAGATGAAGCGAGACGTGCAATTCGGTCGTTAGAGAAGAGGCAGTCGTCTGTAAGCCAACCCTTCGCCGAAGTGCTTTTGGCTAGTGGTGCCTTCTACTTTGCACCTTTTGAGTGTCATACAAAACCTCAAAGTGTCGATGCTACTTTACCCCCTTTTATTCACCTCAATTCTGTCAATTATGCTAGCAGTTTTTTTTTTGCTCACTTCCCACACCTCAGATGTATTATTTCAAGCTCGTAAACACAAAAGTTATCCTCAAATTTTGCACGGTCCTGGATGGAGATGAAGATTGAATAATCTTCGCACCTAACTAAACATCGTTTATATTTTTAAAGTAAAACAAGAAAATGAAACAGGAACCTGAGGTTTCCAAGAAAATTTGTTAAGTTTTTTTGTATCAAATTAGTAAGAGAAAAAAGTGGCTGTATATCAAAAGCGCAAGTTAGGTTTTTGATCCAATATCATAAGCGCAAATTCAAAATAGTCAGATGCGCAACTTTTGAAGTACGTTTTCCTAAGAAAGCTGAAACATTAGTAAAATACAAAATATTTTCTGGTCTCCTAAGTCCTTCAAATCCTTCACTTTTTGATCCCATTCTGATCAAAATCTGAACTTCAGATATTGCTAGATTTATTCAAGATCAGTCTTCAAAGATTTCAAGAATTTAATGACTTGTTTTACGATAAGAATGATCGATTGAGCTTTATTTATTATCTTTCTCTCACGACTGATATATTAGATTTTGTTAGATTTAAAGCGATACGCAATTTGTCGACGTTTGTTAGAGTCTGTTAAACAGCGATGGGGTGGGTAAACAAATAAACCAATACGCCGAGTCGATGAAGGTTTTTAAGGTTCAACAGGTATCTAGCGTGACAAAACAATTTTCGAGAAATTCACCACCAGTGTAAAACAAGTTCGCTAAGAAACTTCAAACTAAAAAGTATGTTCAAGTTTAATCGATACTGTCAAACTTCGAAATAAAGTAAAACAAAAACAGGAAATTGAGTTTCATAAATAACTGATATCGGAGCGAAACAATCTGTAAGATAAATATGCTTCAAATGGGGATAATAAAATGTAGACAAATTTTAACATAGAAAAAGGTTACTAAATGGAACGCAAGATTTAATATAAAACAGATTGAAATGACATATTAGAATATATGAATAGCGGTTTTGTAACGTCGTAAAGATTTTTATTCGAATTTTTATAGCTATACTTTGTTGCCTGGCGCTGTTAGCAGTGCACAATTATTGTATGGGACAGGGGCAACCGAACGCAAACTTGTTACGTTCCCTGTAGCAATAGTGTGTGTCGAACTTGTATCTTAACCACCGTATGAAATTGATGCACATTGTATACTCTCAGACAAAAATCATCATGAAAAGATAAAAGAAAAAACATTTGCATGAACAAACACAGCAGCCTTGGGCTGGGATCGAAAATCACAACTTTTACTCAAAAGATAACAGCAAACCTTTTTATATTTTCAATTCAAAAAGGTTTCTTTCGATACTTGTATAAGCGCAGCGAAATTGTCATAAATAAAAAGACAAACTTATTGTCAATTATCAATCGGGGGTAATCAGCCGTCCAAGGCCAGGCTGCGGCCATCAGCGAGCGATTTGCATCGTTGAACAAAAACGCCAGTTTCCATTCTCTTGGTAATTTGAACATAATTTTTCATTAACTCCTAATTAGTCGCGTGGCGTCCATTAGGTGCCTGCATCGAAGTCCATCCAACAAAGATACCGAGGAGACACGACTAATTGGCACGGCTCGAAAATAATAACCCTTATGGATGAAAAAATTTAAGCAAAGAAAAAGAAAAAATACGAAAGAGAAAGAGACAAAAATGTCCAATGCTACAGGACGATTTTTTGACACAGGGATCGTCCAACTGGGGACCCAACTTGACGAGGCGAGATGCTACATCACGGTTCCTTATATCGCATTGACGTACAGAGAACGCGTTGGCACGGAGGTTCGCACAAGACGGGGAGGCGATTTGGCGCGCGCCCGAATTGTCGTGCTCCATAAGCTCGTAAAAGGCTTATAGGAAGAGAAGGAGAGCGAGGCTTCACGGAGAGCCGGTTGCGCGAGAAAACAAACGTTGGTCTGGTTGAGATGGCGGGACGAACAGGTGCCAGTCTAGACTCCTTTATCGGATGCAGCGCGAGAGGAACAAGGAGCTGGGCCTGGGCTTCTTGGACCCAACGAGAAAAACAGAGGAGGAGCGAATCAGAACCAGTTTCATTATTCTGCGAGCGTCTGCTGCTCTAGGATAAAGGAATAAAGAATAAAGGACGAAGGATAAAGGACGGATGAAAAAAAGAAGAAAAATAAAGAGCCGAACCAGAAACGGTGGTGCTGCGAAACGCACTGCTTAGAGCTCAGTTCCCGTTGCTGATGACGCCAACGGGCGACGCCGCTCCGAATTTGCCGACGTCACGCACTATGTTGCGATCCCCCGGACACTTTGCATGCAATTCGATTATTCGACAATCCGTCTAATCCTTCAAGGACTTTTCTTCCTATCTAATCGATCAAGATAACGGAAAAACTTACAAATCTCTTGTACCATTCTGCTTCTTTGCTTCATTTATATATACATATTTTTTCTTTTTTTTTTCACGTTAATCCTTTTTCAATCTTGTTTGTATTGCTGATTTCCAAGCGGGATTTCGATTAAACAGACTTTTAGCCTGACGGTTCATTATGCAAATCTCGTTATGAAGGATCGATAGGAAATGTAACGGGGAAGTGTTTGAAAAGCTCATTGGAAATTGTTTTTGGTGTATTGACGCGTGGAGTTTTGCACCGAGAACACCTTTGTCTTGGCTGATTCTTTGGGTGTGAGTTCACATCGAGTCCTCGCGCGATATAGCATGCACACAATGTCGGTTCGAACGTTCGTCACAGCCTCTGTTCAATCGCGAGCGTCACAATGGTAAAGCGAAGACTATCGTTCTCTCTTTCCCGTTGAAAATTAATTTTCTGATGTTTGGAGTTTGAATGATTAACAAATGTTTGTTATTCAAATTTGGATGGATCGATGCAGAAGGGAGAGTTTCAGTGAACTGAAGAAAACCACGAAGAATAAGAAGCAACGATTTGTCAAACGAACCTGAACGCTAAGCGAAGAATGAAAAATTGTTTGTATTTACATGAGGCCTTTGCCTCTGTTTTGATAATGTGCATCTTAGGCAAAACAAAGTTTCCATCTGGTGATTATACAGTTAGATGTTGGACGTCTTGTTACTGCGGCTGCATCTGATGGCTCATTTGAAAACTGTCATGCTTCCATAATTAGGGTCCTGTAAGACCTCTCAAAAGTACAAGCCGGATGCTAAAATTGGAAACTACCAGTAATTGAATAATTTCCACGCCCCGGACCCGCTATGATTTATGTTGTTTGCAGTAATGCTTTGTTGATTGAAAGACATGTGGACAACAAGTTTCGGAGAACAACTGAAAACTATATATTTCTTATACAACTATTAAAAACACAATTTTCGTTTGAAATAATAATAATAAAAACCATTTCTTATGGGCTCAATGAAACATTTTTAGTTGAAGCGAAAAAAAAAAAAAATGGGTACCAAATAGTTTATGAACCTTTGCGTCCTAAGCAAACGGAGCGGAGAAATCGCGATTTGATTCATCTTATGATTTCCTCTTTTTATCAGTTTAGTACCTTGTTTGCAAATAAAATTTTTTCGAATCGCTGTTTGCTTCTTTCAATGTTTGTTTCAGATTTGTTTATTCCTGATTTGATTTATTTCTGATTGGTTGACGTTCCACTTAATGACTTCTGTAAAGTTATTCGGGCTTCAGATGTGAATAGACAATTTACTGCAAGTGAAATCTCCCTTTACGCATTTGTTACCTTTATAGCAAGGATTAAATTATCTTTTTTCCTTTTCAAATCTCGTTATGATACTTTGTGGAGGATTCTTGGAAAGTAACGTTTTCAAAATATAAAATACTTCTTGGAAAACATGAATGGTTCTTTTTTTTATTTTTTTTTTAAATTTTACCTCATTTTTCCTGTTTTCAAAAATACCTGTTGGTGTTTGCAGGCTTTCCTGAATGCTAATTCGTCTGAATTTGAGCATTTTTTAGTTTAAAATTTGTCTACAACAATAATATAAGTATAACATATTACTGTAAATGCCACTTTCATCCTACTGTCACGTCGTTAGTCGCAGGTCATCATTTTCGGTGATCGTAAAAAGTAAATGAGAAATATCTCTCAGTAGGTCGTAAAGTCTCACCTCGCAGTGATTGTGATAATTTTGTAAATTTGTTGATCCCCCTTCCCCGGCAGTTGAAAATGAAAAGTGCTGCATCATTAAATAATTCAACGCAACATGAGTGGTGGGATTATTACCGTTTCAATTTCATATGAGTTTATCACACGTGTGAGTTATAATCCAAAAGATACTTTATCGTTCCATTCTGATGAATCATTGTGGAAAGATATGCATCATTTGCAAATTCGGTTTTTCTAATACACATTTAATAGAATATCGCCGAATGACTGGGCAATACTTCTGATAGTGTCTGACAGGTTATTTTTGCTTCCTAATTCTGCTTCACTTATCATGATAAAATTCATCCTTACATCAACAGTAAGCTTTTTTTTTAATTTTTGTTTGCTGTATCCAATATGTAATCTTTTCCTTTTTTACACGTCAGATGCGTTTTTTGTCGGACTCAACGTTCTTCTGTTTTGATATGCAGTGATTCATCTGAGGAAAGTCCCGAGAATCAGAGACTATGTTTAGTATCAATTTGAAATTTTAATTTTCATAATCAGTAAAATATACATTTTCAAAACAGTTGTCAGACATTTTTTTAAGTCACTTGAGTTGCAAGAACTGAATTTTCCTTGTTTTCTTCATTTCTATATCTCGTCGCGAGCCTTTTACGGTACCAAATCAAACGTGTGCAATCCGAAAAATGTTTTACATAATGAGCCACGAGTTGCTTGAATGGGTAATAGCGTTGTACTTTAAACGTACATCTCATTCGCCGTTAATTTCGACGGCGTGATTGGCTCGCGCCATGTACAGTACACCCACCTTATCAAGTCCCTATTTGCACTCTATTTCAATTTCAAAGGCAGCCAAGTGGGAGACGTGAGACGTAATTAGGGTCTATTATTAATTAGGCCGCTATCCTACCACGACAAGATCTTGATCGTCCGCGTATCCTGGCCTTGTGCATCAACATTGTTATCGACAACTTTTGCATCCATCGCAGCCATTATAACACCACACATTTTCATATTCAAAATAACAAAAATAATTACCAGTCCTTTAATTCATTAAAAATAATTATTTTTCTTTATAATTAATTGTCAACGATTAAGTTCGTTGGTTTTATATAATTTTATGGGTTCATAACTTCTTTTTTATTCAGATATCTTGGCTGATTGATAGGAGGCAACCAAATCCTTCGTATGAGATTTCAAAAAGAAAACACAAAAACGGTTGCATCTAATGAATTCATTCATTTCTCGTTGAAAACATATTTTCGTTTCAATTTGCAACACAACTTTTGCAACGAATTTTTAAACTGCGTGATATTATTACGTTGCCTCGCATGGCTAATCGTTTTGGTACACCGAGTTTTATCGAGTTTATCAATCGTTTGTATAGCGGCTTGCGAAAGCGGACTCGAAAGCGAAAAAAAAATTTAATGAAAAAAAAAAAAAAAAAACCGATTACTAATTTACAGTTGTTTCGCAGCGAGTCATGCGTAGTCTCGTTTGAAAAGATTTTGCACGTAACAACTCGTTCGACGGATTATCGCAAGCTTCGTTGGAATGCGATTAATGCATGATACACGCTCATATTCACCTGTCACGAGCACAAGAAAAGTCACTTTTCGGCCATTAAAACACCTCTGTAGCGTAACGCTTGGACGCAAAAGAAATGTGAAAGTATACCAAACGCATGACACTCGCTTCTCCGTCCAAGCGCCATATTAAGTTCCCTGCACTTGATCTTACGTTGATGACGCGGTCAACAAAAAATGCATCTTTTTTATGAGACGCCACTGTACGAGTTTCATCATCGAGCGACGTTTTTTAATTGCCAAAGTCCAAACATATTCTCGTATCAGTTGTCCATATGAATAATTTTCATGACGGTAAAAATATGCACACCGAACGCTCATTTGCCAGTTTCAGTTTTTCATTCGTAAGAGTGTCAACTGGAAAATTTTGGGGATTCCCGATTGTCAATTAATTTTCAAAGTGAGAAAGTATGTCTTTCCAAAAATGTGACAAACACATTTGGGATGTTGGGTAGAACAAAAGTGCGATCGAACATATGCCGAGATCATAGTCTGCACGTGTCGGCGCTGATTCGTTGACCTTGGGACTGTCAAATTATGCATCGGGATAACAGGTATTCGACTTAACGAAACGTAAACGTCAATCCGTAAACGTCGTGAGAGTCGAAAACAATTACCCAAAAATCGAAGCTAACTTATTTTCATTAATTTTACAGTTACATACAAACAAACAAGTCCGTTAATTAATAAATAAATGGATATAAATATAAGAAGAAATGAAAGTACGCACACTCAAATGATTCATCATTCTTTTATCAGTTTTTTGACAACTGCGATAACGAAAATCGAACAGATGGCCCAAGTGGAAAACGTCAACGAGTGAATAAGCCTGTTCTTGGAATACGACTGTATCGAAATGACGTTTGATGGACAACTCCCGATGCGGGCCAGCATTATTTTGAAGTTTGCAACAAACGTGTCATGGATCGCGTGACCGGATCGGTTTGGCTTTCCTTGGATTCATAAATTGGAACTTGTATCTGAACGGACACAATTCATCCAGTTTCTATCTTGATTAAAAAGCCATCTTTACCTCCCTTTCAAAAAGTCTGCATTTCATGAAAATGTTATGGACATTGTGTGCACAAACAATACCATAACCATGGTTCTTGAACCCTTGCTCACTGTGAAATTTATTCAACGATTTTAATTGGTGTAGCGAAAAATTATTCAAACGGGTAAAAATTTTAGCATAAAGCAACAAAAACATTATCATGAAATAAATGCAAACAAATGAAAATGTATTTTCGACCGAACAGGTAGACAAATCAACAAAACAAAAATAAATCAAAATTATAGAACAATGAAGAAATAAGTTTGATGAATACACGTGCATTAGCACGAAATTGCTTGTTCGTTTAGATGGAGGAAAAATTGTAGGCAAAAGAAAGACTGATCAAGCTCTGCTGTAAGCTGGTGCGAATGAAAGCGCACCAAAGAAACAAACGGACTGCTGGTCGAGGCAGTTTTTCAACTTTTGCGTTTTCTTTTTGCATCGCAAATAGTAGCGGCCAGGCCGCGCGATTAACCTGTTTCATCCCACGCGAATTTATCTATGATACAATTTGCATTTAATTGCGGACCTAATTCCACCTTTTATTCTCTCTTGTCCGACTTCATCAGTGTTGGGATCGCTTTTTTTTTCTCCACCAGCCAGCTTGTTATCTCGAGCCGAGTGTTTCATGTTTGTGTTTACTGTTTATTTTTGAATAACGGGCCGACACGCCGATAGAAATTCAAAGGTTTCAGAAATTTTGCAGGGCCATAAAAAAAAGTCGGGCGAGGATCCTGTTCATTCAGTACGGTGCTGAATGATTTTCGAAATAGTCTTGAGTAGGAGTCCGTTCAAACGTGGCGCCACATAAATTATTTCGAAAATAGGATTGACGCAAGTATTTAGTATACTATAACAGGCCAGGTCCGAGGTTCAAGAGGGGATGGACAATTTTGTCCAAACAAAAAATTGTATTCAAAATATAAATTCAAGCGCGAACAATCCGCTCGACTTCAAGAGGAGGGGGGGAGGGGACACAGTTTTCTACTTGTAATTTCTTTTTCTTTCTTTCTTTCCTTTTTTTCTTCATTCACGCGAACGTGTTTTCGTATATATTTTTTCTCTTATTTTACCTAGACGATCTCTTATTTCGGTCTCCTTTGTTCCAGATTCCATTTGCGAAGAATAAGTAATCCAAGGTCAGGCGATGGCGTTCAAAACTAAAACTGCGAAAATGAACAATTTATGGTCAGAGAGGAAAAGAAATGCAAATTCTAAAGCAGAAAATCATACCGGTCAAAGTTGCGATGGACCAGTTGAAAGGTAAAAATATATCAAATCAACGTCTAATGAGTTTTCCCGCAAGACACAAATCTTCCTTTGTGTCCAACGGGCCCGATCGATATCCTAATGATTTGGCCCGTCTTGTGTGGAAATTCTTGTCTCGGTTTTGTTCGGTTGTTTCTATTCATAGACTCTCAACAGAGAACCAGACGCTCGGGCAAGTTACACAATGTATATTCCAATAATCTCGTCGGAACAAACGAAATCAAAGGAACCCGGAATGCCCATGCCGAAGAACAAGAAAAGTGTGAATGTATAATATCTTTTTTTTCTGTTTCCTTCTTTTTTTTTCTTCTCACTCGTTGCATAAATCTACGCTAACTTGACTGGCCGTGAACGCGGATTTACGTAAATATGCCGAAGGTCTGAACTTGAAATGTTCAATGCGACGCTGTGTCAAAGAAAACTTGGACAAGCGTTGGGCTCGCTTGAACGAGCGTAAACAAAGCTCATCGGACGACGCACAGCTTCAAAACTCAGTTTGACGATTAGCATCTAAATCGGATGATTTTTATCGTGAATAGGAAAAAAGATCACCGTTGGAGAACGGGAGGAGGAAAAAAATTTGTCCCCGTGGAGCAAGGTGTTTGTCAAACACCGAGATCCCGTTTGCGTGTGGTCGCGAACGTTTATCCGGGAGAGGAAAAATTAATTGCAAGGCAAACTCGAGATCCCAAACAACTTTTGAAACGATCGCCAAAGTGGGTTAAGAATCGCGCTCCGAGTGATGGTATCGTTACATGATCGCTCTTGACCTTGGGGGGAAATCTAAATTTCTACTTGCTCATATAGTTTTCATTTTCTCTCTCTCTCTCTCTCTCTCTCTCTCTCTCTCTCTCTCTCTCTCTCTCTCTCTCTCTCCCTCTCCCTCTCCCTCTCCCTCCCTCTTTCTCTTTCCCTCTTTCACTGACACTTAGAAACTCGAGGCTATTTATCCGAAAATTTTTTTTTTCTCATCCAACACATTTATCATATGCTGCGTTTTAATTTGCAACAAAATACCGAGCTCTCGATAACGTCATTTGTCTTCGCCAATGTATGGCAATTCATTGCAGAGTTTCAAGTTGAAATTTACGTTGGAAATTTAATTTTAGGTGAGAGAAAAAAAAATGAACGCACAATTAAAAAATGATTGCATTAAACAATAGGTGGTAGATGATGTATATGTTGTTTATCATACGCTGATCTTCGGAGGTTGGATCCGAAGCAGGTGCGATACGAATATTTCCATAGGGATATTAAAAAATATATATAGAATTAAAATCATAGCGAAGAAAATGTATCAAGTGATGTTGGAGGATGTTGTGTTTATTGTGTGTTTTCTCGTAAGACGCGCGGGTCTTTGAGGGAGAGTTCTCGCCTGTTTGTATAGGATGTGTAGATGGCCCGCGCGTTTACGAACCAGATGGTTGATTTTGGGATTTCGAGTTACCATTCTGAGAGCAGCAGGCTCGGTCGGGGCATTCATCACGAAATCCCTTTTGTCAAGCATTCTGATTCGTTTCCGGGCACTGCGAAATTCACAAAAACCCTTGCGCACTCGTACCCATAGAACCCAAGCTCTTATAACCGGCAGGCGAATCTTCCTTGTAACTTGATTCTTTTTCGGAATCCAAGCTTAAAGATGTGTGCTCGCGCTCGATTATGACACAATTCTGGGGATATCATTTTAAATTCAAATAATAGTCCCGTGATCCACGTGAAAGCACTTTTTTTTCGGCGCCAAAAAAAGGGAAAATAAATTTAATCCTAATTTGAAATAATCTTTTGAATACAAGTAATTCGAGACCGCAGCTTCAGAGAGTGTTGGATGAATTAATTCGGGAATTAATTCAATTGATGTACTCTGACATATCGGAATATATTTCTCAAAGGGTTTTTTTTCTTCACGTTTTTTTGTGTACTTTTAATAAAATAAAAATTTTTCAAATGTAAATTGTTAATGAATGATCGTTGAATTATGAATGACTCGGTTATTACACTTTTACACGCGCTCATAAAAATGTTACGATGTTATCCGTAATTCGAATTTTAATGAACGTCTATATATTCGTTTCAAAACTGATGTGGCACAATGAGAGCGGCCAGATGAGAGCTGAATAAAATTTCATCTGAATGTGTGCATCACGATGTTAAGCAGCTGTTACGCGTTGCGGATTTTTCGTCACAAATTGAATATGAAAATATTACAATTCGGAAACGGTCAGCATATGCTACGCGCGTTTCGCCCGCATAAAAATGATGCCCTATATGGGCGCATTATGAGCTGTCCTGGGAACATTTATTGCAACAAGATTACAGATCTCCATTCCAAATTATTATTTCAACGTGCCACAAAAGCGGGTGTACGAATAGTTTTCGGATGATGGTACATACAAAGTGTAGCTAATTGGGTAAATCGAATGATGGGAATTGTAATGCCGCATTGAAACGACGGAAAACACGTCCCCAAGAATGTCGGATCACATTTTTACGTGAAACGTGAATTCAGCGTGAAAGGACTTACAATTATTTATTTATTATCATTTCATTAATAACGATCAATATTCGCCGGAATACAAAGACATTGAGAATTTTATCCGCATTGAATCTCTGGCTGCCTGGAGTGAAATATCGTCGACGAAATTCGAGAAGTTTCTTCTTGTATTCGGCCATTCTTGTGTTACTCGCCGAGAGACTTATCTCGAATAGAAAAAATGCCGATTCGACAGGATATAATTAATTGATCTAAAACGTCCAATTAATTCTAAGACGAGAGACTCTCCAATCCGCCGCAATCGAATGCAGATTACCGACCAACATTTTCAGCCGGGACCAAAAAATTGTTTGGTTTGAGATCTGTCTTTTGATGTCGTGCCATAGCTCAAGAACCGTTCGTTCATATCACATTTAATCCTGAAAAGAAACAAAAAATCTTCTAATTACATCTTTCATTTTTTGTTTCTTGAAACATCCTTTCCTTCGTTTGAATCAAACTTTTCCCAGATGTTGTCAAATTCGATTTCGCTTGTTATTCAATTTCTTTTCTTAGGGCTTTGTTGAGTGATGATTTCATGCATGATTGCAATCGTTCCTTTATCCGGAGCCATATATTTCGGCAACGTTATTTTTATCGCACGTGCTGTCGAACTCGTAACCATAATAAGATTCCATTGAATTAAGCCGAAAATTAATTCATTCTCTTGGACTCTTTGAATGAATTGGCGTGCATTGAAGCGGAAACTGAAATGTAAATTTGTAAATTCGCCTTCGCCCAATACAGGCTATTCGACTTCTTTACCACGTCAAGTCTTACCATGCCAATGTTTAAACATTTAAAAGTACTCGAAATGAATGAATTGAAAATAACAAATAAATTAACAAGTTTTTTATTTATCGAGACAATGACCAACAGCACCTGAGATACATTTTCCTGAGGCTCTTCTGTTGGTTCCCACCCGCAAGCTTCTTCATCTTCCCAAGCAACCGGACAGAAATCTTGATATTTGATCTGATCTGCTCGCAAGGCCTCATCCCTTTGCTTATTTTCTCCGGGTTCTCTCAAAGTGTAGCTAATTGGAGACATCAGTGTGAGTCTACAGTTGAAATCCGATCGGCTGATTTTCCGACAAGTTTTCTTATAGTGAAAATTGTGTTGACACAGGACGCGTTACGAAATGAGTTCGACTGTGCGGTTGAAATTCGAGCCACGTGTCAGAGTTCGAACACTGCGAATGAAATTCATAGTGTTTGAATTTCTCATATCACGAATCAACTATGAATTCGTGCCGAGAGTTATCAAATTGCCCACCATTTCCGCTAAGAGCAAAGAAAGAAAACGTATCATCGAAGGCAGATAAGATTTCCTTCGTCTTCCGACGTGGAAGACACTCAAACACATTGTACCAACACGGTTATCGCACGACCCCATAACAATCTCATAAACACGTTATAAAGTACGAAAAGGCATTATCATCGTCTCCTAAAATCCATCCTAAATCAACAGTCCGAATTGCTCGGCGGACTTACAATTTTATTAAATATCTCATTTTTATCCTTTCCTTTTCGGGGAAAAAGGAAACCAGATAATGGCCCGAGATAATGTGGGTTATATAACTGCTCCCGCTTTAATTATCTAAGACTGACAGAAACTTATATTGCTGGCGGTAGTAATGGAGCGCCTTCAGATTCCGAGATGTTTTGCCACCGAGCCTTTAACCGATCTCTAACCGATACCACCGAGGAACAAAATTATTGCACTGATCACTACAATCAGTCAACTTCTAAATTTATGATTGTGATCAAATCTTTTTTTTTTATATATATATATAATTTATCTAAAAGTACAATAAAAAAAAGAACATTGGGCTTGATCCTTTTTTTTTTTCTAACTTAGAATATTCATTATCAAATTCTTTTCCTAATAATGATCCTGAAAAATGATTTTGACGAAAAGTCAGTGTTCAAATCAAACAGAAACATCTTTTTTCCTTGATTCCCAAAAGTTTCAACCGAAGAATTTCAACTTGTGCTTTTCTGCCTGAAGTTGTTTCCCTTGTTTCTGAAAAAACTTGATCTCAGTTCCCATCTCAACAAAGCCATTTAAAAGATGGTTCCTGAACAATAGGTTTCCGCTAGACCAACCAAGTGCAATCTCATAATTTTTTTCATCTTTTTTTATTTTAAGTAAAAAAAAATAGGGTCGTCGTAAATCCCTGCGCCCCTCACAATAACATTAACACCAACACCGCTGTGAGGTGAGGCAAATGCAAGACTTTTCACGGAAATGCGTCAGGCCGGTCACTGGAAAATCCAAAGTCGGAATTTATAACCGGTCCCTGGGGATCGGTAGATACCTGGAAGAGAGCAAGCGTGTAGATTCGCGGCCTTGCAAATCTTCCGTGAAACTGGCCAGGGGTGTTTTCTCGGCCGCCAAAACTTTCTTCGGTCGAAACTGGCGGCGCCTTTTGAGGCGCCGGAAACAGTAATCTTTCACACTAGCACAGAAAAGGGTCGCTGTTTATTTTGTTCTCTTAACGATTCCCCGAAGTGGGCTCATTATCATCTTATAAATCGATGAATCGGCCTGGGCAGCGTTCTTTTGTTGCTTAATTGAATGTACACATCTCGGTCATTCGCAATGACAAATGCTGAGACAATATTGACGTCGTTTCTCTTTGTTCGATTCGTTCTTTAATTGATCGTCTGACCCGAAAAATCAGGTTACCAGCTGCGAATCACATTGCATTAGGCGTGCTTAGGCTCACACGCGATTTCGTCAGAGGTGTACAAAAAAAGTCCTGAGTAAAAATAAGAAATTTTTTTTTTCTCGGTTCAAAACAATTTTTGTTTCTGTTCAAATCTATGTAAACTATTAATCAAATCAAAAAAGTGAAATCCCTTTGATTTATACGAGAAAACGTCACGATGCATCCCTTGTGTGAACATCACTTTCGAAGTAGATCAGAACCGATGAAATTCGTACGGGTCTTTCTCCCCTCTCGGCAGAATATTATTCAAACAGATTAACGAGCCTTGAAATCGATTTTCTCTATTGTTGAATTATTGTTCCATTGTAATAGTATCTTGCGAAGTTATGGGCTAGGTGACTTTTCAAAAAGAAATTATACTGAAAAATTCATCTCATTTTGGTTTCGGAAGCTCAGATCTTGATTCGAATATCAATTAATCTCAATATTATTCTTAACTGTAAGTTTTAATTGTTTGAGTTTAACTAACGAATATAATTCAAACAATTAACTTTTTTTATTCAATTTTTTAATGTTTGTTAAAATTGAAAATTTATTTCAATGTATAACATGGTTAAATTTTGTTGAATTGATGTTATTGAAATTCGATTTTCGTTTATGACGAGATATAAAGTTGTAGCAAAGTTTTACTGTGAAACTGAATATCGCTTTGTCTAGGAGGAATGTTTATTGGAAAGGTAATTATGATGAATGTAAAATCACTTTGTGTCACGTCCTCGGCATGCTGGGAGGTGGTTCTCGAGGGCCGCTTTCTTTGTCCCCGAACTCCGAAAGTGTGCAAGCACTTTAAAGCACCTAAACTTCCGAGTGGTAAACTGTTATTAAGCGAAGAGGACATTTGTTTACGATGAATACAATAAACCGGACATTTTAAATGTCAGGCAGATTGTAAAAACCCAATGCTATAGGCTGATATTTTTGGGGTGTGTCAAAAATTTTTCTGTAAAAGAAGAAGTTATAGTTTCACAGACAAAAATAAAGAAAGTAAGACAAAATTCGAAAGAAACGAAAAGAGATTGACATTTTTTTTCCTGTATGTTTCGTTCATTACAAGTCGATCAGACATGCATTTTTCATATTTGAAAACGTTACTCAGGCTGATTATTAAGTGCGACGTAATATCCGCTTCCTTGATAACTTTTAGAATTCATATTACTTGCACGCGGGACGGAAAGGTTTCAGCGTCGAGAATCACGTATTGTCGTGACGTCACTACCGGCTGATCCGCGACAGACGTGAACTGATCTTGCGATAGTGGTCATCTGCAGTAACGTTTGTTCACACATGCCATTAGACGATTACTGAGAATGAAATGGCGTGGGAGATTCTTCAGACAGACAAGGACGAACGTAGTAGTCATGAATAAAAGTCTCTAAGCCTCTCTCGTTCCAACGAGACAAAAAACCCAATGCAATGGTCATCGTAACTAAATATCTCTTGCTCATATTGTTTCTCAAAGACTTTATTTTTGTCGTTAAAACAAATTGTCTCGACAAATGAATGGAGTTTTATTAAATGCTACTTCAACTTGATTGAATCAAAGAAATAAATGATTAATTGTGAATAATTGTGGATCAATTAATTAATTTAGTCACTATTGTATTTTTTTTCTTGAATTTCTTTTATTGATGCTTGGTCTTCCTTTTTTTTTTTTTTTAGATTTTGAAATACGATTCACTTTTTCCCGTTGAAAGTGAAATTTTGAAAGGACTCAAAAGTAAAAGTGGCCTGTTAAAAAAAAAAGAACCCCAGTGACCCATTTACCATTCAAATTCTCAGGGTCCATCATTTTTATTTTTGCAGAATCATTTAGCACGATTTGCGAGAATAACAGGACCGTTGTTCGTCGATTCAAGAAACCCACAACTTTTGGTATTAAAGTAAGGTGAATGAACAAAGAAAAAAAAGTCACGACAACCCTAGAGAACAATTCAGTTTAATTAACTAACAAATCTAAAATAGGAATCAAATTTGAGAATATGATTTTGATAACAAATCGAAACTCGAGAAATCGCAAAGTGATTCATTAATAGTTTGTCCGTCCCCTTTTTCTTTGTAACGTTTGCCATTCGTTTCGCTGTCCGTACCGATATTTGATGTCAGATATAATTTCATCGTAGATCCTGAATAGGGACAAACACAAGCCGATTCTTTTTTTAAGTTGTGCCGCTACCATTAATGCCGGAGTATAATTCACCGAAAAAAAGCACTTTTACAAATCTCGACCGATTCTAAGAAAATTTTCCCGTTTCAACGTCTTCACACCTTTCAAACTTGACATTTTACAGTTAACAAACTTATTTTATCAACATGTTTCACGTCATATATTTTTTTCCTTTTCATTTCCAGTGCAGCATCTTGTGTCTTACTTTCTTCCTTTGTCTAACTTCTTGGAACTACTAGTGCAAGAAATATGTTTCTAGATGAGGTGAAACCGAAAAAAAAATCTTGACAGATTTTTTTCTTTCAAAAAAAAATTGTTTTTTTTTTAATTTTTCCGACTATATGTCGGAAAATATATGTTCATCTATATGTTTCAGTTTAAAGCTTTCTCTTATATTAAAAGCTAATAAATATATGGTATACTTTGGTGCTTTTTGAGGATGAAAAAATTTGATGTCAAATTTGTTTCAACGGTGGTAGTTTATGAGCACTAAGTCGAATGAAATAATTTAGTTACGTGTCAAACTTTCTTACCGGGTATCGCACACGGTCGTAACAAAATGCACGGTCGGGAGCGGTTTGACATCAAAGCGGAGATAAATTCAGATAGGTGATTCGTTTATGCAAAAATCATCTCCTTGATTTCTACACCATCATGGTACTATCGAATTTCGTACCAGTTTCACGATCATAATGCTTTTTTGCTTCCGAAATAATGCAGCCAAGTGTAATCTGTCAGGGTCAATTCTTTTTCCATTTCTAAATTTCAAAACTCACTTTTGTCTATTCCCCATTTCTCACGATAATTTTGCCCTAACTTCTTTTACTTTTTTTTTATTGTTACACATGTTTTTTTCCTCCAATTTTACTTGCCATTTTGGTTTTAAAATATTTCTCGAATCCTTCGGATACGAAATTTAACGTAGCACCAATTTCGATACATCAATTAAAGGTTCAAAACTGGCCTAAAAAAGTGTAAATACACACGCACGTTATCGGGGATTATAGACTGATAATAATCGGCGTAAAATTGCAAATGAAAACATGCTGAGTGGTGTTGACGATATACAATTCAAAATGTATTCAAAAGTTTTATACGGTTTTAAAAACAATAATTGTTGTTACTATTCATGTTTCATTACATGATGACTTAACACACTCAACAACCTTTTCTTATATATACTTTCATAATCGCGAAATCGCATTTTACATTCAAACTCATGAAAATAGACATTCAACTGTCAAAAATAGAGACACGAAAAAAAAGAACGATTCCCAATAGAATTTGAGAAGACATGGAGAAATAATGCGCCATAATTCATTGGAAACCATAAGGTTTCGTTTTGATGCAATTTAGAAATTCGTCTTTATTCGTTCTTTTGGACAACTTTTTGTTTGTTTCCAGATATTTAATGCTACACATCCGTTTAGGTGTAATTTGTAAACGGACATTGTATGGCGGAAAAAACGGGCCTCAAATGAAAAAATGATGAACGACAGTTGAGGGTAGGGTAAAAAAAATGAGCTCAGTTTTTGAGTTGAAATAAATTGTCCAAGCTTTGAGCAACGCTGAGAGTGAAATTTTCATAAATTATTCAAATTCTGTACGTTTCGTTCCAGCATTGAGAAGTAAGAAAATTATTCTTGCTCGTTCTCGCCTCCCGGCGAGCGAACGAAAGTCATCCCTACCGCGGCTCACGCGACATCGACCGCAATGCGCCGTTTCGCCGGCGAAAAGTAGTTGCCTCTTTAATACCAGAAGACGCGTTGGGTCTTATAAAGTACAATGCGACAACCGTTGATAACGCCTAATCCTATGTTTTCGGGGCTTTTCCAATTAATTTTCAACTGTCTCCCTGATCCCACCGGGATCAAGCTAATCGAAAACAGCAACATTATGAAATCTGCTAAGACGGGCGCGGCTACTGACGCGTTCTACCACGCGGCGTGTCAGGGCCGTATCTAGAGACAGATTCTGTAAGGCGCCTCGCGTACAAAATGTTCACATTTTCACATTCCTCGACATTTTTAAATTAGCAGTCTAAGAGTAATTAGCAGTCTTTAGACTGAATACAAGTTTTAATGAAGAAATAGAACGGTTCTTTTTTTTTCGTTTTTCATTCAAGCCTTATCAAAACGAGATATGTTATGGTCTCTGATGTAAGATTTGGGGTTCCAGTTTTTATATAAACACTTTCACCTAGTCGGACGCGAGATGAGTATTGTTGAATTTAAAAAAAATTGGGTTGCAATTAACGGCGAGACAAAATTAAACGAGCGTTTGATTTTATAAACGATCGCCTTTCTCGGACCGTTAGTGTGTCAAGAAAAGGCGCTTGTCACCGCGGTGGTTTTTCCAGCATCTCATTTCAGCTCAAAATCAAGTTATGAATGAATGTCGACGATGAACGCAATCGACGCGATGATTCAGCGGCTTATTTTAAATTCCGATGCTCAGTTAGAAAGTTTTGCATTAGATTTTTGCGGCGCTCGCGCAAAGGCGTGCTGATTTATTTCAACTATTAAAATTCGATTCACCCGTCGGTGAATTCAGATTGACCAATCATACAATTTCAGCCGTGAAAAACGGCTGTCACGCTGGAATGCCGCGGTTCACGGACCCGCGGTGTGAAAATTTCATTCAGAGCATTTACAAATATTAGGTAACTATTTTTATCTCTGCAATAAATTTAAGATGTGAAAAAAAAAAAAAAAAAAAAGAATTGAAGAAGAAGAAAACAAAAAGCGAAAGCCAGTTATCAAAATTTGATAAATTTGAAACTATGATAATTTCTTTTTATTTTTATACCAGGATGGTAAAAGATAACTTTACATAACTGCTCCTCGGTGTTTATTCAAGTGTTCCTCAGTGGTGCGAAATTTGAATTTGAATCAACATTTTATTATACTTGAATTTATTTTTCAACAAAATTCAGTTCGACTGATAAGTTGGACAAACGTTTTGTCAGATCTATTTTATATTTGTTTGACATTCTGTCTGGAAAACATTTTCACTCGCTGAATCGCACGTGGGAGAGAGAGCAGAACTCTTGGACGGAGTCGCAGAGTACATCTGGCGGAATGCCTCATGAATGAAAACCATGAAATTAATTGTACAAATAATTACAGTAGCGAAAGAGGAAAAAAAAATGGAGATATGAATGGACGGTGTGGCAGCACATGCATCGCAACATAATAGTTCTGTCAGGCATTCGTGTGCTGTGCGCGCGTGTCTTGTGTAACTTAATGTGTCAAGGGCTTCTCAAGAGTTTCCCTCTTGGCTGCTCATCACTGCCAACTGCAGTGTACACAACGGAAAAGTGATAAGCTAATTGACCATTTCGAAACGGTTAAGCGCCGCGGCGTTTTTCATATCTTGACAAAAGTTTGTTTACTTTTTCCATTTTGTTATTCTTGCTTTCAACCGACTTGTCTCAATTCGCAAAACCAAATCCATCGCTCAAACAAACGCAATATTTCTGTTTTAATATTCTGTCCTTTTTTTTATTTTCTTATTATTTATTATTCGAGAGGAGTTTTCGTTTTAAATTTCATTGATGAAGGTCAAGTCCCATTAATTGGAGCCAGGACAAATGAAATGTGCATGAAAAGTAAGACAATGACTCATAATTGTCGTCGTTATAAACGTGTGTCCAAGAGGATACTGAGAAACGACTCTGATAATATATGATTTCGCGTTTAGTTAGCGTGCATGTAACAATTTAAAACCACAAAGACGCACACGTCGCAAACAAAAATAACTGCTCGTATACGCGCGTATATAAACATTCATACAATAATTCCAGTGGATCACTTAACCCCGAGTGTACTCGGGGTTAGTCTGACTCCCCAAGAGACAAAGATATTAAAGTAAATTGTACTCGAGCAAGCATATGAAAAAAAAAAGTGGAAAATCAACTGGACCCCAATTTCATTCTAGGCGCTGACATAAAAAACCAGCATAGGACCCAGTTTTTGTGCCAGCCAAAAGTTCAAAAAAGGTCAACAATTCATTTGTCAAATATTTTTCTATCATTCATTTGTTTATTCTTCTATGATTAATTAATTAACAATTTATTCCACCTTTAAAACATACCCTGATAGTTCATAATTATTATGGTTGAAAAATTAAATTAAAAAAAATGTTGTTTCTTGGTTTTGTTTGTTGATTTTGAACATTTATTTTGAGTTTGATTGGACAGGTTGAGTATACACCGGTTGATTTCCAGCCGAACTTTCATGCAGCATCAATTTCACACGAGTTGTCGCAGAATTTGCAAGCACATCGTGGGCAAACGATTTTCGTTTGAAGGTGGGGGGCAAAAATTGCGTTGCTCGTTGGATGATCAATGATGCGATTTAAAGACACTTAAGAGCCGACGTAGAATTATGATCGTTGTAGGGGGTAACGCACTTGCGTCACGAGACGATGCCTCTCTCTCAAACGCGAAATAAAAAAAAAGGATGGGCCTACGATGAAGAATACCGGGGAATGAGGAAGAGAGGAGAGACGAAGAGAGGACAATCAGTGGCGCAGACGAAAACGTAGGATTTCCTCTGTTGCGGATCAGGATGCAGTTGCAGCTGTTGCATGAGACGCGGATCTCTACGAATTCTTGCAGGTTCCAACAGGTTGGATCGAGCTCGAAAGAGGGGAGACGCACACGCGGCGTGCCTCTGCTGACAAAAAAAGGAACGATGCACTTTTTACATGGGAGAAAATTGGCCCGACGGTACAACACCGTCTCGCGAAATTATTTTCACAGGATAAAGTACAGTTGAGAAAGGTCAGATTTATTGGCGTAATTGAATCGAAGTGTCGGTCTTTTTTCCCTCGCCGATAATTCATCCATGCGAACTGTCAAGTGCGGCTTTTTTTTTGCAGTGAACTTTTCTCTCTCTCTCTCTCTCTCTCTCTCTCTCTCTCTCTCTCTCTCTCTCTCTCTCTCTCTCTCTCTCTCTCTCTCTCTCTCTCTCTCTCTTTCTTTTTCTCTCTTTCTGTTTGTGGTTAGTGGGGAATGTTTTTTTTTTTATAAGGATGATATTAATCATAGGTGATTTGGTTTCAAGTCAAAAATTGTGTCCCTTGAGTGCAAAAATGCTTTAAAAAATAATCGAAATAATATAATTAGTACGAATTATTAAAACTGTTTAAAATTTTTTTCAGCTATGTCAAAAAAGTATTCGCTTTAAATTGATAGCGATGAAATCTTTGAAATGATAATTTTGCTGTAGATATTTTTTTTGTGAATCAGTTGAGTAGGTTGACCCTTTGACATACAACATATGCAGATAATTAAGTACTATATTTTTTGGGTTATATTTTTTAAAATAAATTTCGGTGTTTGATGTCGTTCTATAAAAATCACGATTTTTGCACAGTTTAGTCTCACAGAAAATCCCGATATGTAATTACACCCAACCCCACTATAAATAAAATAAATAATCAGTAGCTTTAAATTCTAAGAAATTGACTAATCGCCTTTGATAAAAGTCTCCAGTGCCCTTTTGTACTTATGTACTATTCATTTGACCGACCGACGTCCGCCTATTTTAGCTGCTGCTAATTTAGTAGTCCAAATCGAAAAAATAAAATAGTCCTTCCATTTGGTGCATCGAAGCAAAATAATCATCTACTTTTTTTTTATTGTGTCAGGATGATTAAAAATTCTGCTTCAATTAAATTTGCCAAAAAATATTTAAAAAAAAGTACTAATTTACATTGAACGCTGAACCTTAAATTTGCGAATTTTCAAAATCAGGTTCCAAGTTTGTTCTCTTATTTCCGGCACACCATAACAACCGCACGAAATTATTTCACGTCCGAAGAGTAGTGACTTCGCGGCCTCCTCGGATACCTGCTGTTGATCACAGCTGGACGAATTTCAGGGCGCAATTCGAAAAGCATTTGTTGGTGCCTCGCAAGAAAAATATTCTGGTCTTGTTTTCACCGACACGAGTGTTGGTTTCCGAACGCGTGCTTGGCAGTGCAAATAAAGTTCCAGTGCCAATGAATATAATAATGATGACAGGTTTAGATAGAAACCGTCATCGTTTTAAAAGCATCGATTTCCTTCGACCCTGCAGATTGAGAAGGATGTTTTGAAGTTGAGGTTTCTTTAGAAAAGACAAGTCATAAAGTCATGGCTGAAAAGATGTAATTGAAAAGAAGAAACTTCATTGATGGTTTTTACCAAACACTCAAAATAAATCTTGTTCATATTTCATACATCTTCATCATCAGATTTATACTTTCATCAATCACGTACAATGCAGTTAAAATATCATTCATCTATTGAAATAAATGTTAAGTTTTAAATGGTAAATTGTTGAACAAAATGTTCAAAAGAATTGACTTGAATTTAAAAAAAAAGTATATTTTTGGTTTGCAAAAAGCATGATAAAATATGTAGACTTATTAGTATTCACAGGAGATCGGATGGTAAATATTTATAATTATGAGTATATCTCAGTGTGGGTTTATTTCTCATAATAGACGGCAGGTCAGATATGTATCACTGATTCAACAGAACCTCTGTGATAGTCAACCCCTATCAATGTTTTCTGACTATAGGAGTTATATCAACGCGCTGCCGCACGCCATTCCCACGCTCGGCCCACGGAGACAATCCCAACGTGATGAGTTAATGTGCATCTCAGATGTAACGAAAATATGGAATAGAACTACATACATTGATGAGTTCCAGAAGTTTGCCGCGCCTGTATATAATCGGATTGGATTTATTCCGAACACGTAACCACGCCAGAAATGATATTCACAATCCCAGGCCAGCGCCAAATCTCTTAGGTATATGGTCTAAAGGTTAATCAAAAAAGTTTCGCGCCATTGTTTTCAAATGCGAATGTATCCTCTGATCGGCAACTTTTTGATTGGACGATTTGACGGGCTTTTCGATTATGCAATTCATTTGTTTCATTTATTGTTACCGAAATCGGCCTCGGTGATTTGAATTAATGACTGTCGAAACAATTTTATTTGAGTTTAATTTAAGCCTCCCGTTAAGATGGTTCCCTGCGTTGGGCAATAACTTGTAAATAATGATGTTCGCGTACTTGTTAGTATAGGCGCAATCAAAATAATCATTTCTTATCTTTTGTCTGGTGGCCCGGATGAGAAATTAAATAACGATTTGTAAGAGCTTTCAACAGGTACATTTTCGCTGTCCCGCTAGAATGTGTTGATTCCTAGAGCGTTTCCCCCGGAATAATAAATGGTTTTACCGATGAAAGCTGAGATGGTTTTGTGACCGTAGCCAGAGATCTTCATGTGCGGTTCACGTGATCGCTGCATGTCCACCAAATCCGTCGAGCAAAAATTTTGCCATTCTTGTGTGTATTAATTGTCGGAATATTACTTGTCGCAAGATTATTATTTTTGGATTCAAATTCAATTACTCACATTTTTTCTTAATTGTTATACATAATATTGTACTTTTCTATTCGTCAATTTTCAATCATTTAGATTATTCTTCTTTTTTTGTTTAACGTTTAAACGGTTTGTTTAAAAATAAGCATAAATGTTCAAGTACGTGTCTAAAGTCTGAGTCTCAATTTTAATTCTAAATTTAAGATTACATTTTAGGTATGACTCAATGGAATTGAAATTGTTCAAACGTTATGACGTGGAACAAAAAATTAATTTTTATTTGTGTGTATTATTTGATTTGGGGCATGTTTTAATTTTTCTTGCGTCTCAATCGAAGTTGCCTCACAAATAAGAATTAGAGTAACGTAAAAAGTAGGTGTTATCTTCGACACCACAATACAAATGGTGCTTCAACGACATAGTAACTTTTATCGGCATTTTACTAACATTTGAAAATCATCGAAGGCTGTCTTGTAATTGTGTTGTGATATCGGTACAATTTTTAAAACGAAACTTTTTAATCGCGCGACACAATTTTCTTTTTTACTTTTTTCATTCGATTCTAAAATACATTCAAGTTCTGTCGGTAACAATTACAACTTTTGGGAATATTCTACAAAGTTTATTTTCGTTCTCAATATGTCACATATTCTATAAATAATAATAATAAATCGCTTTCAAATGAAATTTGAAATGGACATTAACACGTCTATAATAAGGATCTACATTTCACGCCATTTAACATATTTATTGTAGACCATAATGTTTTTCGATATGCACAAAAATTGAATTAACAATCGTAACCGCAATTACACAATCGTGACGCGATAACGTGAATGACAATTTGTTCCGAGTGTCCGATTTGTCATCGGTTGTTCATTCATTCAAAAAGTGTCAAATTTCATGGTTTGATTGGGTTAAATCGAAATCTTCTTCGTACGATAAATCGTCTATTGATAAACATCAACGAATATGTAAATAAATTGTTCTTCTCATGATTATTATTGCTTAACATCTTGTTCATTGATAACAATTTTCAACTTATGTCAAGTCTTGAAATTCCTAATCATTTTTTTTATTTTTCTTTTGTTTTCAGAACCTATGATTCAGCAAAGGTGCAATTTTTGCATATTGGAAAACTGGTTTTCGAGGATTATTTCATTCCATTTTGGCCAGGCTAAACATTGGCTAAAACAATTTGGGTTCAAACAATGAAGACACCTTGGAGATAAAATCTTGAACGGCGCAGAGAAAGTAAAAAATGATTCCAACAATTTACTTCAGAACGTAAGTACGAATTGCAATACAAATTTTGGTATTAAAAATAAATCAACGAAAATGATTTGTCAATTCGTGATGCAAAAATTAAATGTTACCTTTATCGCTATATACAAATTGACATTGCCAAAATAAACTTTAATGAAATAATCAAGTTTAGAATTCATTGAAATGATATTTAAATTAATTTTCTCATTTTCGGTCGATTGGATTATTAAAATTGGCTACTGATTTTGTTGGAATAAAAAAAAGGTAGCAGTTTTCATGATAACCTTATCTTGTACTAAATATTTGAGTTCGATTGAAATTAATAGTGACATACTGATTCCTTTTTAATGACAATTTTTAATTGTTTCATATCAAATTTTATTATTTAACCATTTAACATTTATCGAGAATTATATCACGCGATTTACTATTTTTATGCTTATTAAAATTTCTTTTCCAATTTTTAAGTAGCGCAAATCATGATTGAAAGCACAAATTTTATTTCTTTTCATTCGTTTTTCTCCTCATCTTTTCTTTTCAAACTCCAACTTTCCTGGAACTCAAATATTATGCAGATACTGTAACTTAGATATTGAGAAATACTTCTTATTTTTATTCAAATTGTTAGAGACACATTGAAAATGACATAAGTAGTTGAACTGCAAACAAAAAGCACAATTTGAGATAATAATTGATGCAAATTTTTAAATAACTGTTTAGCAGCCTCTACTGTAATTTTCAATATCTAGTTCCAGGAATTTTGGATTATCTGTTGAAGATTTTGTAGTAAGCTTAGACTCATAATCGGAAAACAAATATTTGGAGAATAACATAAACCTCATAGATTGTCGCTCCGAAATTTCAGACACAGATTAACTTGAGTTTTAAGAATTAAGAAAATTATTTTAATCGTTAAATTATTCGCAAAACGAAGACCGATTAAATTTCTATTACATTTCAATTAAATTTCTACCACATTTCGTTGTTAAATTTTTTAGATGAAAAATATGTGAAATGAAAAACCAACTTTTGTACAAAAGGAATAGCAATTTTTCAAATTTAAAATTACGTTTGTTTCATATGAATTCAATTGATATCACGATAAAAATGAAAATTATAATAGAAATCAACCAACGAAAGACTTTTTCTCAAGAAAAAAAAGAGAGAGAAAAAAAATTAGAAATTGAACAATAAAAATTCAAAGAAAAAAAGTGAACTTGAAATACCGAGTTGACTGAGTTCTGAATAATGCTGAATCCCAGATGATTGCCCAACTCTTCAGCATAATATAAACCGAATCTTCAATTCCCTATCAAACATTGAAATTACTAAATTGATTTCAACGAACTCGTTTTATTTACATCACAATTTCATTCCAAACAATAAAACAACAAAAGGTCAATAACAAAAAAGAATCTAGAAAAAAAACATCCCATTTTCATAGGAACGCATTCCCTTTTCCAGGAATGCTCAAAAAACAAACAATCCATTTTTTATTTATAACTAATTGTTTCATTTGCAAAAAAAAATAACGATAAAATTCCGTCCGATTATCAAAATAGTTTCGCGATTATCAAAACTCCTTAGAACTGACACGTGTAATCTGATTTCAAAACATTAAGAAAAGGGGAGAAACTATTGATGTAAAAAAAAAAGAAAACAAAACAAACAAAAAATATTTGATCATAAAAATCGGAAAACGCGTCTGGTTCAAGGAAAAAGGTCTGAATCGGGCGGAACGGGGGGATTTGGGCGCATGCGGTCATTGGTCGTTACGGCCCTGATGTGCCGGCCGGTGGACTGGGAATGTTCGGTGGCGCTGGCGTCTGGGCCGGTCGCAAGCCGAGGAGCCGGCCGGCGGCGCACGAGTTCAGTCGTCAGAGTCGGTTCGAGGCGGTTGCACGCACGATCGTGATCGGCGTCGAAGTTGTCCCGCGCTCGATGATGATGCCAAGTATTTTCTTTGCAATGGATGATGAGACAAAAAGGGATAACGCGAGTGTTAAAGTGAGCACTGATGTGGTGAACAGTGATTCAGTGAACTATGATTTCCTTGGCTTGGATTACAACGATCTCATTCGCTGCAGTGGTGAGTCCGAGGGAACTGCCGTGTCAACGGATGTTTTACACGAACCATTGTGAAAAGAAAAATCTATCCGAAATTGTTATTGCTCGTCCCTCATTTTTCAAACACGCTTGTTTTCACCAATTCAAAGATGCAATTTTCATTTCTTCTTTTTTTTTTTTTTTTTTTTTTTTTTTTTTTTTTTTTTTTTTTTTTTTTTTTTTTTTTTTTTTTTTTTTTTTTTTTTTTTTTGTGTTTTTTTTTTTTTTTCGGACACAAAATATTCGTACCGCTTGTCTTGATATTAGTACAATTTCGGGGATGGATTTTTTCGCAATGACCCACGCCCGCCAATAACAATGCATCATAACAAACTAGCTGTCATTGTCGCGTCGTTGCTCGTTGTTCGTTGCTCTGTGCGTAACGTCGAGATGAGACAAGTGGCAGGGTTCGGTCGGCCGACGTTTCATCCGTATTCGCATGTTCCCTCCCGCATCATCGATCCTCTTAAAGCGGATGAATCGACGTCGATTCAACGCGGCCTGGCATTAACGCCCGCCATCTCGGATCGCGGTTGACAGCGCGACGCGCATTGTTGCAAATTGTTTCGCCATTGCGCGCAATTGCCAACGCGCAATGTTGCTTCTATAATTTTACGAACCAAACACTTGACATTGACGGCGCCGCCTGTCGGCGTCCATTTCTCGATTCAACTCGAATTCAATTCGTTTTGAATTTGAATGAGCCGCGGGGAGGGGGGGGGGTTTGTTATTGCTTTCTGTTTACTTTTCACTTGGCTAGAAAAAAAAAGCTAATTTTCATTATTTTTTACAATAATAAATCTAGGGACGATATTTGTTGCTATAGATTTTATTCATTCTTTTTGTTTATTTTTTTCATGGAATTCGTTGTTCGAATTTTTGTTTTGAAAATTCGTTGAGGTCAATGAGGACTAGTCAAATTGTTAGTTTCATTTTTTGAATTATTAAAAAAAAAATTCAAAAACGTCCAAATCTATTTAGTTTTTGATTATTGAAAGAATTTTTAAATTGAAAGAAAAATAGTTGTAAGAGAAAAACAAAATTAGTAAATGTTTTATTAATATTTTTTTTTGTTTGAGTCAGAAATGTAAAAATAAAAAATTATAATTCTTTTGTCTGTTCATGTTATATTTTTTGATTGTATTTTTTCATTTCCGCGGTAAAGCGTAAAAAATGCAGAAAGAATAATTTTGCGGCGAAAGTGCATCACGGTTTTCTATTCTGACGCGTGGGTAGATATGCAAGATCCACGGGTGCAACGAAGACGCCAGCATCCGCGCAATGGATTGTTCGTTCGATTTTGCGCGTGCCGCCCGATTAGTTGATCCAGTGCGAAAGTTTTCGACGCCAACGAAAGTGCTAATCTTCGCTCTGTCTTTTTCCCTCCTTTTTTTCCTTTCATTGACCTCGTCATTAATTCTATTTTCATTCAAGTCAATGAGCTCCGTTTTGCTACAAGTTAAACTAGAGTAAAAATTGTCGCAATAAATAGTATAGCATATATTTCTTACAATTCAAACATTTTTTTACAGTCTCGAATGTAAATTTAATGAATCTTAAATGATAAATTTTGCAGAAAAAAAACTTAAAAATAAAACGAAAAAAATAATAATAACAGTTGACGAAAATTGTTGTGAACTTATTTTGTTGTCACAGGTCAGTGTTTGCGATACGAAAAATAACACGAATGATCGATATCTGAGCGTTTTCATTGATAAAATTTTGCAAGAGAAAAGTCGGTTGCGTGAGTGTACATAGCCGCCTTGGCCGGGCAATTATATTTAACGGTGACTGTTGGACAAACGTCCTTTTTTTTCTTCTTCCCTGCGGAAGCATAAGTTTTGCTTCAAAAAGAAGTTGCTTTGAAAAATCATAATCAATTCAATTATATAAGCCGTATATTTGATCCGCACTTTGATCGGAATGCCGGGCGTCGTAAAATCGCCCTGGGCTGTGCTGGTAACCTGAATGAAAATTTATGGTACCGCCTACCATACGCCAATTAGCAACCCCCCGCTTTTCAGAAAAATCAGATTCAAAAGTAGAACAGGAAAACACTTTTACTTTCATTCACTTCTTGATCTCAGAATGACAGGTTGTTATCTTTTATAATGGTTGACATTTTCATTATAATTGCTTTGCTTGTAATTTCATTCATCTAATCTCAGTTGACAGCAACAATGAAGAATAAAATCTTGAAAGAACGAGTAAAAAAGTTGAAACAAAAATAAAAGTTTATTTTTATTTTTAGCTCATTCATGATTCCAACGAAAAGAAAAGTAAAACAACCAAAAATGTAAATGCGTAAAGGAAGCCTTCATTCAGAATTTCAATTAACAATGAAGCTGTCAAAAACTTGGTCGTTCAGTCGTATTCTTTGACGATTCTCAACGAACTCGGAGACTTTGACACCCAAAGTTGTTCCTATTTATAGACTCTGTTGAAAACGTACTGAGACACCACTTTACACAGAATTCGATCTTAACTATTTGACAACTATACAAAATAAACAATTGAATTTTCATAATTGTCATTATAAAAACTAAACAATTTATTAATTTAATAATAATTTTATGAATGTTCAAAAACTGAGTCAGTAGAAGAAAGTATATTATTCGTTTGCCGATTTAAGTGCCGTTGAAAAGTGAGAGAAGAAAAAAAAGAAGAAAAGATCGTTAAAGTTCGTTTGAAAGAGCCCATTGAGATTGTAATGCAAATGTGTAGCAATTAAAAATTTGGGATTGGACAAAAGTTTTTTTTATTTTCGGGGGTTCCCCTGAATTCTTTTTCTTTGAGGCCAAAGGTGAGTTCTTTTGTGCCGAGGGATGCACAAAGAAAGACTGCTTCTGGGGAAAAAGATCAGGGGCCCGTCACAAGATAATGCGTCATTGTTTTTCTGCCTTCGCGCGTTTTCATGCCTGGCCAGGTTCGGTTGAACGGTTTTTGAGCTACGATTGGGCGTAATTAACGAGCAAGCCCGTGGGCATCGATCACCGTCAGCGACGTCTAGTCCGTTTACCGCAGCTTCGTCCGTCATTGATCGCGGTATCAACTAGCCCGCGCTATTAACCGCGATAGCAATATTGATCGTTCGCGCGCGCCTCAATTGTTTATTTCTAAGTTTGTTACGATGCATTGCCAATGGGAATTTCCGGTTACTTATGATATCAATATCAATTAAAATTTTATTACAAACAAAAAGTACGAATTTGTCATGTTATAATACCTCTAAGATGATTGGTTTCAATTTTCCAGACGCAGAGTTTGAAGAAATCGTCTGCGACAAATCAACCATGATGGCCGATCATTACTTCACGAACTACACTTCGCGAGGGGACTTCCAAGATTACGTGCGTCGTCAGCTGGCCTATCAAGAGGAGGAGGCAACGAAGAGTCTGGTTGAGGATGAGGTCACCTGCGGGTGCACTAAGTACAAGTATAAAAATTGTATGCACCTCTTGGAGCTCGTGAACCACGACTGTATGTGGACGGGGCTGTGCGTCAACCGCGACCACCGGGACAGCAGCAGTCTGCTGAGTCGCAAGTCCGAATCGCGCTTCGTGCCGAGTAAGGTGTCCCCCGGCAAGAGCGTGCTCATACCCAAACAACAGACGATGACCGCGACGCCAGTGAACCCGTTCGCCGCTGACTCTTTGTCCAGCGATGGCGACTCTCTGCGCCCTGACACGCCGCTCAGCAGTGACTCCGACGGCGAACTCGACAGCTTTCAGGGCAACATCTTTAAACACGATGAACTCTGCTTTGACAGTTTGCTCGAGTGCAAGAGCGTGCCCATGAGCGAAGTGCTCAGTCCCAAGTACTTCATGTCGTACAGCAGGGCCAAGTGGGTCAACGATAAGAAAAAGTCGGAGGAAAAGCAGCAGATTGAGGAGGACGAGAAGTCCCAGTCGATGGGTGAGTCCGTCGAGTCCGACAGCAGCGATGACGGTAGGCTCGAGACCGAGACGGCTCAAACAACTTGTCTGGTCATCTCCAAGGAGCAAACCTGGAAGACCACGCTTAGCGACCATTGTTATCACATCAACAAACCTGAGGAACCAAGTCTACCGATGATTCACAAAAAGATGGATAATCTTGGGGTTCAAACGCCTTCCGATTCTGGTAAGTCTCGATTCATACTGTCTTATGTTCACTCAACTGTAAAAAAAAGATGGCATTCCAAAAAGTTACCTCAAAAATAGATCAAAAGACACTGATTCTTAACTGGTTATTGCAATTTACTACAGAACTATTGTTGCTAGAATAAATACTAATGCAAATGTTAACCTTTTTTTTTTAATTGAGAGTGTTTAAACAATCAATTTGAAGATTTTCTCTAGTTCGAATTGATCATGACACTAAACCTTTCATTATACTGTGCTTATCATTTGTCAGGCTAATTAGTTTTTGCAAATTTATCATGTTATTCAACTTGCAGTTGAACAACATCGTTCAGGCAAGTTGGAGACATGATAAAAAGAATCTGTTTGCAAAAAGAAGTCCGACAGCTTCACACTAACATTGTTAGTTGCAAAATAGTTTTGCTACGCACGATAATGCGTTTTTATGTTTGACATCTGGCCCGACAGTCACGGAACCAGACTCTGTTCTCGAGGTGTTAGCTGCATTCCTTGCAATTGTTCGGTCGAAATAATCCCTGTCAGAGATGAACGTCGCTTCACTGCAGTTCCCATCGACTTTTGTTCGAGAGTACATTAAATGCAAATCAATGCCAACGGCTACGAAGTTGTAACCTTAACAAATAGATGGTACAGTCATCATCATCTCAACAAGATTTTCCTGCCGAACAATTTTGTTACAAAATTTCAAAAACGTTCATTTTGTAGTTACATTTTGTTCGTTCGCATGTCAAATTTTGTACAAGAGCAGTGGATGAGAGCGCCAAAGGTGTCGCTGTGAAATCAGATCCGTGTCTTGATGCCAAAAGCGCGTAACGCTGTCGCGGCCTAATCATCTTCCGCGAAGCGCCATTATAACCACGTCACAATAAATAGAGCCGGCCTCCCACTAGTTTGGCGCGAATGCCAGCGTCACATCGCGGACATACCGACCCGCATTTCTTTCGACTCATGACTCATAATTCGCGTCAGATCCATTGCTTTGACAAACGTTCACGGACTGCCAATTGCTCAGAATTTTTCAACGCCTTTATTTGCTGAGTGATTCAACACCGGCTGACAATATCCTTTTCCTCAACATTCCATCCACTTCCTCATTCCCTCTCGCTTCCAAGCTCGATCTGCGACCACTTTCAAATTTGTCTTATGAATGGGAATCAGCATGGGGGCAGGACAATTGTCATTGCGAAATTGGTGCCGCGAGATGTCTTGAATCCAAGCCTCTCGCTTTGGACTGAAAAGGATAATCAGCGAGAAATATTGCTGCAGAATTTACGATCAAAAAGAGAGAATCGAAACAATTGAAAGAAGATTTACAGTTGAGCGGCTGGAGTTAAAGTGTCGCAACAACGTCGTCGAGTGTTTAAACAGCCGGCGGCACGTAATAACTTCGCGGTCGTGTCGCGCATTTTCCAGACGTAGGTGGCGCTTTGCCAACAACGCTCTAGTTGATGCAGGACGCAAGAAAGAATGCCAGAGGGGGCCCCGGGAAACTCGAGATACCGATCGACAATACCAAAATAGTATTGTCGTGTGCTTTTTGGGGATCCTCGCTGGTGCTTTTTCTATGCGCACAATATCGCGCCCGTCGATCCGTCTCTTATTTTTTTCTTTTTTCATTATATTAGTCGGCCTACTTTTGTCGAAGCGCGCCGACAATGAGCCTCGTTGCTCTCAATTGTCAGTTCTTTGAGACCAGAGGCTTATCAATCAAACAAGCGTGTAATCTTCTGGTCTTGAGAAAAATCAAAGGAACGAACGATTTTTTTTCTGTTTTGTTTACTCGTTGCTCCAAAGATGAAATATACTGCTCACTGAATAAAACCCATCAGCGAGTGCAAAAGCGGGTTTTCGACAAGGTCACGATGAAATTTAGCCGTACGTTCGAACACGTCTCGACAGCACATGGTCAACCGAGGAGGAGATAACGTATACATTAAGGAGGCCGATTTAATCTCGCGCCGCTGAAATTTGCAATGCTGAATTCAATTTCTCGACTGTATAAGATTGCGAACACTGATGCAGTCGATAACTTCCCCTCCCTCCCCTCAGGATAGTCATCTTCGGTAGGGATTAGCATTCAAAAAGTGAATTCATTATTCGAGCGCGTCATTCATAAAACCGATGAATCGCGGATTCCATGAAACTGTTCGCGTTTCACGAGCGCTCAACGGTGATTCATCTTTTGGCGTAAGAATTGAACTGTACTAGTTTCAATTGCAGCCGTCAAAGTTTTCATTGACAGTTTCCTTTAACACTGAACAATAATTTCAAAAATCTGAAAAGATGTATGTATATCAAAAGAAAGAGAAAACGATACCAAAACCAAAAGAGTTAAGATAATGAAGAGAAAGATAAAGGAGTGATGTTGAAAAGAGAGGGGAAGATGAAGTGGCAAGTAGGTCTTATTTGGCCTGTGGATCTGAAACTAGGTGATCTGTGTCGGTGGTTACGGCGTGTTAATATGATCTAGGCGGCATTGCCAATCATGGGAGCGAAGGTTAGCGCGACCGGCCCAATTCCCTAGAATCTATCCAGGACCGATCAAGAGAAAACCGGTCCGAAGAAAGTCGGGGAATTGTTTGTTCGGCGGATGACCGAATTGGGTCTGGCAATTTGATATATCGCGCGTCGCATTTGAGCCGCAGCGCGCCGGATGCGCGGCCCGGGGTGGGGCTGCGCATGCGCGCACCGAAAAGCGCGGGAACTCGAAGGTCATCGCGGCGGCGGTCGTGTCGTATGACATCACCGGTAGCCGGTTCCTCGCCGATCGGCCGGTCGGGAGTGAGCGAGAACGAGAGACGCAACATCGCCTGTCCTTGTCGCGCTCTCGGGCGTGGGACTCGGCGCGCGGTTTAAATGCTCGTTGGAATGCGGTTAGCCCTTTTTGCCATCTGAGTGTGCACGTCGCTACGCAGTTGACCGGACGTGCAGGCACGCAGACGCGCGAGACCAGATTCGCAAAACGCTTCTCCACTATTTACGCCACTTCGCGACCAATAAATGTTAAATATAGTTCCAATACTTATCGATGCCAATAACCTTTTCATCCGTCACTTTTCTTTTTTCTTTCTTCATATTCTTTTACTGTCCTTTTTTTCTCCTTTCTTCTTCTTTTTTTCTTCTTCATTTTCGCTGACCTTTTGCACGCAATGAATTTTCATCGTGCTGTCTCATAAATTTCTTACTCGATCGCTAAATTTTACAGTCCGAACTGTTATTGTAATTTTTGCAGAGTAAGATGCAACTTCTCTTTTATTGCACTTATTGTATAATTACCGACTCTTGGAGACTTGGAACACAAATAAAAAAAAGTTCCATTAAAATATCTTACGGTAAATTCCAGCGGCAATCCGCTTTGTCCGGTCGTGTCCAGTCGCGCGTTCACGTGACAATGACACTGGACATTTAATCCCTCGCGCACCAATGTTCATATTTCCGAACTGTCGCCGTGTAGCTTGAAATGTCCGCGTTGTTCGCTCTCATTTTGGGATGGAGGCAAACATAAAAAATAAAATAAAACGAAATTCGTGCAGATATTTTCGTTGCGCAAAGAACACCAAGTTGCGCAACACGTCGTACGATAAAAATGATCCCTCGCGAGTAAATAACACAAGGGAGGGGGAAAGCGTTCGCATTCGAATGTAAATCGCACGTCGATACATCAGCGCGCGCCGCTCTTTTGTGTCCCGGGTTTATGCAATTTTCGCGACGGCCTGTCCGACGAATTGAGTGCAGTATAGATTGCACTTTGGATATAGTTGATGCTCGGGCTATTTCGCGTAACCGAGAATGACTGTGAGAAATTCCTCCGCAACTGGTCGAACCGGCAAAATGCAAACGAGTTTCGGGAATCTTTTTTTTCTTCTCTTCTCCTTCCCCTCCGCTCTCTTCTCCTCAGTCTTGCCTTTTCTTTGCTCCTTCATTTAGTTTCGCTCTTTACTCTAACTCCTTTTTGCCCCTCCCTTGGCGCGCACCAAAGAAAACCTATGAATAAAGCAGCAGCCGATTCATTCGGCTTCTTACTAATACGACACGCAAAAAAAACCTCTGTGTAAAAGAAAAAGATAAAAAAGAAGGTCGAATGTGAAATCTGAGAAGTAGGAAAATGTTGAAAAAAAAAAGCGAGAGAATTTATATTCGTGAAATTTATTATCGATTGAAAAACTTGGAAACTGAAAGAAAAACTGAGAAGTGATCAATTGCAAATGAGCCACTGCAAAAAATCAGATGTCTTTAGATGATGAATTTGTTGTATAATCATTGTTTAAACATTTCAAAATGTTCGAAAACGTTTTTTTCTGAAGCAATGTTCTTTTTGCTGTGCGGAGAGTGGAACATTTGGAAGGAAACCAGGAGGACGCTTTTGGAACATGTTAATTAGCGGAGGAACTGCAATTACAGAGTGCAAGCCAAAGGAAACTTTGGCGCGCGAATAAAAAGCCGCTCGCGCTTCGTTGGTACTCAGGCACGTCCGCAACGGGTTTCCTCGAGTGCCGTGCCAGGCATTCGGCCGGTTCATTCAGAAGCGTCGCCATGCAAATCCCGGACCGTCGCTTCCTGGAAAAGCACGGCGCTCTTGCGCTCGCACGAATGCCAATCGACGCGTGCGCTCGATCCATAAGTGCCTCACGCACCCGCACTTCAAATTGGCCGTCTATTCAAATCATCGCATTTTTGTCTCACAAGAATTCCATAGAACAGGACTTAACAAAATGAACAAACAAAAAATAACAAGATATAAAGAAACAAAAGTGTTTCCGTACTTTTTAAAACAGAATTTTGATCCAACAAATCAGAATAAATTGTTAGCGAAAAAATAAAGTATAGTAATTTCGAAGAAAGAAAGGAAGGATTGACTTCCGCGTTTCGCTCTTTTTTGTATCATTGTTCGCGTGAGAAATCGCTGAAGAGACGAAAATGAAAAAAAAAAAAAAAAAAAAAAAAAAAAAAAAGAGGAGGGGGGGGGGAAAAAAAAAGAAGGGGGGGGGGGGGGGGGGGGGGGGGGGGAGGGGGGGGGGAGGAGGGAAGAAACTGTAAGCCGATGCAAATGCGCGGCGCCGCGGGACGGCGAGAAGAAGGGGCGACGAAAAAAAGCGGCGAAAGAAGAAACGCAAAGAAAAGAGCGAGCGAACGGTTCTGTTATCTGGCGGCGGTTCTCCCACGCTTTCGACGTTAATGAATGGATGAATGAATTGCGTCATAGGGGAGTGAGCAAAGGAGCGACGAAGACGGAACGAACTGCGCACTGAGGTCCAACAGCAGCGTTCTCGCTTCGAATCCGAGTCGGTTGTCCCGCGTTCTCTCTCTCTCTCTCTCTCTTTTTCTCTCTCTCTCTCTCTCTCTTAGCGTCTCCTTTTTATCACGAGCTCTCTTACGTTTCGCTCTCGTACGCTAGCGGAGGCGACGCGTCACTTGCCCAACTAATGACTTCCGCCCGTATACGCAACCCACGCGTCGATTCAACGTCAGAGACATTAGACTCGACTGATTTTCCGCTATGGACGAGAAACAAATTCGTGAATCGATAATCATGAAAACCGGTCCACCCAGGACGTCCCCCCCCTTACCTCCCCCTAGCATAATTGCAATTTGGAAAGTTGAATCGTTGCTGTAAGCATTTTCATTCATTCAGATTTCACGATACAAAATAATAGGATTTGCTAACAAGACATAATTGTAAATAGTTTTACGGCCGGGATATTCGTTCAAGGACTATGAGCGAATTTTTCAAGAAACGATAAATTTTGAAAGGAGGTGACTTTGGATGGGGAAATAGTTTTGAGAAAAATTCGGCGTGAACAATATTGGAGAATAAAAGGAGGAGATGGAAAGGTACAATAAGTTACGGATTGAACAACAAATTTGGTCAGGGATAGATGATTGAGTGAAAAGGAAGTGGAATTGGGAGGATCGAGAAAGACTTATGAGACGACGTGACGAAATTAATGCGCCCGCGAAAAGAAAAGGCGGCGGCTGGTATTTTGTAAATAACGGCTAATCTCTTTATTTTCGAAGATGGGGGGGGGGGGGTAGAGGTATAAATTTGCGCCCCGCGTGCTGCGACAATCGTATTTCACGGCTCGACACGCTCCGGTCGCGGATTTTCCTGATGAGCGTAACGAGATAAAGCGAGGGGGCGGACTCTCGCAGTCTATACACACGCGGATGTTATGCCATTTGCGCACAAGGATCTTGCCAGAGCGCAAATAGTAATTTTTCAACCTTCGTCTTTCCGTTGGTTTCTCTCAGGATGATTTCATTTTTTTTTTTTTTTTCATAGCTTTTATTTTCATTCAAAAAAGCAATTGCGAGGCCGAAAATCGCGCGAAATTTTGGCACAGGGAGAAAAGGTGCAGCGTCGTTGAAAAAGAAAAAAAGGTAAAGGCCCCTGCGGAGATCCCTTTTGTCGAGGGATTCAATGGTTCCGCAAATAATGGTCTCGCTCCATTTTCCCATCCCGATGCTTTTTATGTTTCCCATCGCCCCTCATTCTCGTATTTGCTAATAACGCACGACAGGTCGATGCGAAGAAAATTCATTTTGTATAACTGCGCGCCGTTTTCAAATCCGAAAAGCTGCACAGTAAACACATCCCCGAAAAAGACTGTGCACTTTTTAAAACGCTCTCTCTCCCCTTCTCTACATTGAATTTGAATCTCAATCTCCCTCTTCTATATTTTTGGATAAGAAATTTTAGATTTTAATTTTTAATCGTTTATTTTTAAATTTCAACATCAGATCTTATCAATATTATCTCTATTGGATAACAAAAAAAAACGTGTAAACTGAGATGGTTTATTATTTCAATGCAAATTAATTTATAAATTCAGTTAAACAATCAGCTTGAATCTAACTATAATTTTCTTTTGCTTAATTAACTTCATACCGCGAGGGGGGAACGTTTTGTCATAAATGGGCGAAAATGCAGAAGGAAAATGTGTTAATGTCGCGACACACAAGCGTGCGCGCGGGAGAGTTTTAAAGGGAAAGTTGCAAACGGAAATTGATTTATTGATCCGGCGATAAGTAATTGGCGTGTCTGGGCGCGGGGCCGCATGAAAAATCGCACCGTAAAAGGAATAGCGTGGCGCGTTGATATCGTTATCGTTCGCGGAGCGCATTGTTCCGGCGTTGCTGACTCGGAACGGCGCGACTTGAATCGAGCCGTGTACACCTACGCCGCGCGCGTGCACCGTCGGGGTCCCCCTACGCACACACGACGCGATTCAAGTGCGCTGCCAACGCGAAACGGATCGAGAGTTTCGTGATAGACGGCTTGACCTGAATCCAGCTAATGAACGCGCGCGCGAGCCTTACATCACTGCCTGGCTTCTAACAAACTTCGGTTTCCCGCGAAAAAGTAACCGGTGAATTTGCAATTGCAAAGCTGTGTGGGAAACACGCCAACGGAGACCGCGCCGTGGCACTTATTTCTATTTACTTTATGTCAACTGCTAACTACACTTTTTCTATTTGTCAGAGATAATGTGAAACAATTCTTTCGGCTTCTGATATGAGAATAATTATAATGCATTTTGTCTTCTTGCCATGGGAAAAGCGAAAAACCATCGTTGGGCAATTTTACCGTGTGCAATTTTGTGTCAAACATATTGTGCTCACTGTTTCAATGCCATTATTTATGCTGCACTACAATTTACAGTTGGATGTGTGTACAGTAATAAACTTTTCTTACTTTTCGCTTTGGCTATCGAAACTTCTTCTTTTTTTTCTTTTAGTACTATATTATTATACCCTTGGGGATCAATTTTCCTAAAGAACATAATTCTTGTACCAAGTATATGACAAGTTCGAAAAATTCAATGCCGTTGCAAAGTGTGTCAATTTCACATCACAGTTTGAGAGAATATTTGAATGAAGCTTGGATCGAAAAGTTGAAAAAAAGAGGTGTTTTTGGTATCGCCTTAGAAATTGGGATGCAAATAACATAATCATGGGTTCTGGTCTGTGTAGCGAGACGCAAATTGACACCCTGTTCGGTGTAAAACTGAGTTTGCAAGCTGAGGGGAATGATTTTTCGTGCCTTCTTATGTGTATTGCAAAATTGTAAAAATGTGGCGAGCGATTGCGATCGACAATTCCCATAGACGAGTCAACAAAAACGATTATAGTCGACGAGCGAGTGACGCAAGGATGGTATAAGTTGTACCGATTTTGGTCGCGAGACCGCGGTCTTGCGTCGTGAGAGAACGGCTCGTCCTCGTCCCGGCGGCTGCATCGGCCACGGAAAATGCCAGTTGGTCATGGGCCGCCTTTCCTCCGCGAATCACGAGGGTCGCCAAGAGCAGATGCGAGTGTCGCGCGCGTGCATTTTTCTTTTCTTCCTTCGTCTTCCTTTATTTTGTCTTCTTTTCTCTTTCTTCTTTTATGCGCGCGACCCATTCTTGCGTGCCCTCATATATCACTTTAACGGCGTGAAAACGTGCGTCCAAAAGAGATCCTTTTATTTCTCCCTCGATACACATTTTGATCCGAATTCAAGCCTAAAGTTATTTTATTCGTTTTTTTGTGTTTTCAATTTTTTTCGCCCTCGGTCTGAGAACCCAAAGATCAGCAGAAAAAAAGAGAGGGAGAAGCAAAAGAAAAAGGTTTGCACGGTCAAATGTAGGTCATTTTTTTAAATTGGATTGAACTCGGTCCGTTTTCGAAGGGTTTGAGTGAAGTCAGCCGAGATTTATGGCTTCGGCTCGCGGTGTGTACAAAATGACCGCGACTTCGTCTCGCCGGCGAGACGCGAATTTTGTGGACTGCTCAACGTAGACGAGCTCTCGTTCTTAGTGAGCGCCCGCCCACTTGCTACCTCGAAAGCGTTATAGCATTTGAACTCGATTCTAAATTCACATGATCGTTCCAACTTCCTTATTTCAAAGTTAGAAATTGTCCGCACATATTTATCAATTACACACCCAGCAACTAACAGACGTTCAAAATTGTTGTTTTGTAAAACTTTTCGAGGGGGGCGAAAAATGCAAATTAATTTGTTCCGTCACGTAACATTTGGACTGTAATGCGTATCGTCATCTGGGGTCACAGAAGTTCGAAGACCTGTTTGCTTTCAGTCCGATCACTCGATATCGCCTGCTCGGGCACTTCCAAACATTACTGATAACCTACATTTATTCTTCGAAAAATTAACAAAATTATTCTTCTTTTGATTCAGCACTATGACAATTTTTCAAACAAAAAGACTAAACAAATGTTTTTTTTTTTTTTATTTGTCCGGTGGAAAATTGTAGAATGATTTGTATCAGATAAATTGATCAACAACAGAGAAAGAGAGAGAGAGAGATCGATGATGGATCAAAGTTTGATGCGAAAGCGTTTGAAAGTTCGTTTCAATGCAAAAAAGATAGAAATGAATGAGATCGGTGACCGAGGTAAAAAGAGCGAGAGAGACGTACACTGCACCGGCTCCAAGGTCGCTGTTACGCGGTTGCACGTGCTCTTACGAATCGCGCCGATTAACCCCTCTCCCGCGTCCGCGTCTTCTCACGTCGCCGCGACGAGACTGTAATCTCCCCTCGCTCTGATTCCAATGCACTCTGGGTCATCGCCCGTCTCATCTCCGATTTCCTCAGTCCCAGGCTGTGATAATAATAGTAACTAATTTTGTAAGGAGAAAATACAAAATTTTATCCCAGTGATGTTGAATCGAAAAATAAAAAAATGAAACATCGATCAGCTCATATTTGAGTGGAAAGTTAGAAATCCGTGGCCTTTTGGCATGTAGCATCGGATGCATATTTATGACGCCGCTCGTTTTTCCTGCAGGAAATTTAATCGCCGGAATCCTAATCGATGACAGTCGCAACGAGGAAAAAGAGACGAAAAGAGGAAAATAGACGCGATTCCGCGGAACAGGAATCGCCGTGCGTCACTGATCGTCAAGTGGCGCTGCGGTAAAAATAGCTCCCGCTGATGGAATGTCGCTTGCGTGTGATTATACACCCAGGCGATTTTATTCATACCGCAGTTCTTTTATAATCGTTTTACCCTCCCTCAATTTTATTTTTCGTTATCAATTTTTTAGTAACGAAACGCTATTTCACGTTCATTAACATCCTTGTCGACGATACATAAATTTTATCAAGTAGAAAAAATGCAACATCTGTTAACAAACGTTTATCAATTCTTGTTTAAGTTTTTGTAGAATTTTTAACGAATAAGAGAAATAAAAAAGGGAGGAAAAATTAAAAGGGCGCGGGGAGATCGATGAACTCAATTTTCGGCGCGAATTATTATTAGAATTATTAGGCTTTACGTCGTTGCAGCGCTGGCAGCCGGCCAAGCGTCTGGTCGTGTCGCGTCGCGCGTGCCGTGCTATTTCTCGCCGCGCTCCATTTGACAGCGCCTTCCTCGTTCCAGCGCTGTTCGATTTCCGCTTCCGTTGGCGCTTCTTCGAACGCACGGATCCTTATCTTTTCCCCTTCCCCCTCTACCAGTCGTCAAAAATTTGTTTAGCCTCGCTAACACTTTCCTCGTAGTTTTTCGCGATATCCCCGGCCGTCAATCAGTCCCCGTCCCCCTCTTTGTCCATTTACGTAAACCGATAATCACGGCCTTGCGAAAATTAATGAATCGCATTGGAAGGCACGTTCGAACTTAAACGGATACTTTACGCCGCGTACGTCACGATTCGAATCGTAATTCACTAAAGGTCGTCGTTAAATTGATGATTGGTGAAGATTTTTATGTTTTATTTTTTCTACTTTTTAATCGCCTGTTGGATTTTTTATTTCACACCCCTCACTTGGGTATGTCAAATTTGCTAGGGAAATGTTTGAAACCCTCTTTTGACACATCTGTGGACGAACAATTTGAGAAATGGAAAAGAAATTGAATTTCAAAAGAGGAATCACGAGTTAGGAATGTGAAATTGGATTCGATGGTTAATTGCAAAGTCACTTGGCGATCGCGTCTCTGACGCACGAATTTTCTTGTGTCTGTCAGGCCTGTCGTGCTCGGAAAAATCGCACCGAACGTAACTGGAACGATGAAAGGCGGAGGAAGAGACTAGAGTTAAGTGAAAGGGAAAAGAGGGCAAGGTGTCATTGCTGAGCGGTGCATATTTTTCTTAGTGGCTTTTTTTCCTGTAGCCACTTTTGCGAGCGATAATTAAAATTTGATTTGACATCTTGAAGAAAAAAAAAAAAAAAAAAATGAAGATTCATGAAAGGGAAATAAAGATACATGTGAAAGACTCGGCTTCTTTTTATTTGCCAAGCAAATAAGGCAGATTAGGAGGAACGAAAAAATAAGAGTTATTTATAGCGCCTTGATACGCAAGTATTATAATGTAATCAAATTCTTCTCCGGTTACATGATACGTTGCATAATAGTCATTTATCTAAAGAAGAGTACTTTGAACGAGTTTCATTAATTTCGGACGATACACGTACACTTGATGTTAAACATTCCAAGCGATACCGTGCTATCTGTTTACAATTTTTGGGCGTCATACCAAACAGTTCTTAGTTAATTAGTGTACACATCATTCTCGAATTTCGAACTTTTTATTTTTATCTTTCTGTCTTTGCACTGCCTGCTACTGAACTACATTACCAATCTCAATTCTATGCAAGATACTAACTTTCATTCAACATCACAAAATAACAAGAATTATAAATATCAATCAAAACAAAAATGAGCAATTTAATTAATGGCAATCGGTTTCCCTTGTTCTGTTACAGAGGAGGAAATAGATGTGGTGTCGTTCGACAAGCCCTCCCGGGCGACGGCGACGTTGCCCACGTATCCGCAGTCGAGTCAGCAGCAACAGTACCAGCGCATGATGGACACGGCGTTGCGTCAGAAAACGAAACCCCAACAGCAGGCCCAGCAGCAGACTCCCGCGCAGCCGCCTCGACAGCGCGGCCGACCGAAAGGTTCAACGGCTCGCAAGCGCAACGCCCAAGCGGCCGAGATGAGCTCGGTGCATGTGAACAAGCGCACCAAGGCGACGCGACCTTACAACCGCAAGACCACCGCTCGAGTCTCGAATGACCACGACTCAGAGAGCGACACCGAGAGGCGCAGCACGCATAATAACATGGAGCGCACGCGGCGTTCTCAACTCAAGTCGCACTTCGAATTCTTGCGACGGCAGGTGCCTGCCATCGAGAACAATGAGAAGGCCGCGAAGGTCGAGATACTGCGGCAGTCGCGCAACTACATCCTGGCACTGGAAGCGGCGTTTAAAGAAGGCGAAGAGCAGTGCAATATGCTGAGAGCGCGACAAGCGCGACTGAAAAACCGACTCAGCGTGTCGAGACGCGAGCTCGCCGCCAAGGGCTGGAACATCGGTCACAACGAGTAAACTTTGCTCAACGTTCTACCCTTTGACCCCCCCCCCTCGCCACCCTCCCCTCCAACCAGAACATGTTTTTTTTCTTTAATTATTGCCTATTTTATTTTTGTATCACTCCTCGAGTAAGAATTGAATTAAGTATTTGTTTTTAAACATCTGCGTACTGTTAAGATTATGATTAAGTAGGAAGGAGAGGTGATCGCGGCTGGCCCGCGACCTGGCGCCCAGACCAGGTTCGACGAGAAGGCGGCTGTTGCGTCCTCCCTGCACTGAGCGCGACGATAGTTTACTTATCAATAGGGGAATTCTAGTTATGGATCATGCATTTAGGCACACGAAACCCTCGTTCTCTCAACTGTTGCCCATGTTGATATAGGCTTCGTTAGTGTTTTTCTCGGGGAGGCCTGGAGCTTAATTATTTGATGCTGCTTTGCTCTGGCTCTCACCAGTCTCTCATTTTATTCATTCAAGATCCTTATTTTTTTTTCTCTCATTTCACTTTCGAATATTTTTTTTATTCATTCTATTGTAAAAGCCAACGGCGTGAATTAGCACAGATTAAAGGGTATCTGTCGCAGTGACATAATAAACATTATACAATGATTCGGTTGCAAGTATTGCATGTTAAAGAAGGACTTGGTAATTCGTCGTTATTGGAGCAAATGCTATTGAAAGAGAGAAGGGGCGCATGCTTTGCTTGCTCGGTTATAGTGTAAACGTAAGACGCTTTTTATAAACTATTATTCATACTTGGTGCTGTCTTGAATTTTAGGCACGAGTTGAAAAACAATTCTGCGTCAACTAAATGATTTTGTACAAAGTTTCTATTATTTAGTTTTATTCAGTAAAATTTATTTCGCGTCTACATGTTAGTGTAGAGATTTAATAATTTAGATGTCTAAATTAACTTCTTTTAAACTGTAATTGAAAAGTTATAGAATATATTTTTTTTTTGTTTGCTATTAAGTTTAGTGAAAAAAAAGTTTAGCTTTAACTCGAGCAGTGGCCTATAGCTGCTTTGTCTTCCAAAGTATTTTTTTTTCTTTTTGTGTAAGAATTATTTTTATTCATTTGTATTAATATTATGAAATAAGAGAAGAATAAACTATACGAGAAGAGAAAATACACTTGCCCTATCTCTTGGAATTATTTTGTTATCCTCAACATGATGTTTAAGTATGGAACAAATGTGTTCTTGAAATTATCGCAATGCGACTATTTCATATAACCTTTGACAAATATTTTCTCACACTTCTGAAATTGCGAGTCCTGGCATTATTTTCAAGGTATCCCTTTTTATTATCATCCAAAATCATTATTGTCTATATTAAAATTGTGTTTGAGAAATTGAAAAAGCTTCAACCAAATTGTAAGAAAAGACTTTTTTCTAGTTTCAAATAATTTGTGCGTTAAACGCGAAACAAAACCAATCACAAAACTTGACATTTTATTACTGTCATCTTATTATTTCTCGAACAGTAATAAAAGTAACAATGAAAAACGGCAATTCAGAACACGCCGATGCATAGGATTTTCGTTGACACCGTTTTACCTCAGTGCACGCGGACGAAACCGCTTCGTTTCTCCGAATTTTTTCTATTTTATATATTGTTACGTGCGATCAATCTATGACCATTGTAGATACCGTGCACCAAACACACACCTGCCTGTACTCGAAAACCTTTTGAATTCCCGATTCGAGTGCTCCGAAAATTGGAAGTCCCAAGATATGAAGACCGAGTGTGTCGTCAATGTTGGATTGTAATTGCTAGTTAACCAAAAAGTAAAAGTTAAGAACGTTCATATTAAATTTCAAAGTTACAGAAAAAAAAAACAAAAATAAATAAAAATAAAAAAGAAAAAGCAAAAACATGCTCGATCTTCATAAGCCTGCGAATGATTTTTTTTTACGAACAAAATTTCGTTGGGTATGAGCGTCGTTGATACAAGCATTTGTTTGATTTTTATTTTTATATACAAAAGTAGTTGGGATTTGCGGTTGGTCGGGGATTGTTGTCGCGCAAGTTGATTTATTTTTCTTTCATTGAGTTTTCATGTGCACATTTGGTTTCGATCCCCGCCGATGTCAATCATGATATTTAGATAGCATTTGATGCGGTTCTTGCACGGGATGTGTTCGAAGCTCAGCCTTGCTGGCATATGATCGTTTTCATGATTACACGAATGCGTGAGCATATATGCCCGTGAGTGTGTGTATATGTAAATAATTGCGCCAAGTTAACCCTTCGCGTTAATTTTTCTACTTGAGAGCGATACCACTTAATTGGTAAACTCACTTCCAGTCCATTTCATTTACAATTGTTTGCAACATTTATTTACAGTTTGCACATTTAATTTTAAGAAGATGAAAATTTTTATTTTTGCAAAAAAAAGGAAACCCGGTACTACATACCAAAAAACGTAGAAAAATATTTAAAACAATGATGACGTCAAGGGTTAATGTTTATGATTTGTAAGACAACTATGTACTTTTTTTCAATGCCTCGCTTTGTGGAGCCGGCGCGCTTCGTGCGTCGTTCCTTAGACGTGTTTTGTAAGTATGCATACGTACACAGAAATACAATGTACATATAGGTTAAACAGAAATTTTTACGCGTAAAATATATTATATTTATAGATCTATTATATATTATATATAAATATATATACACACGTTGAATAACAACGGTAAATTGTACTTTTGTTTGCCGGAGAACCACCGCTCCTTTCCTTTTTTTTTTGCTACTTGTTTATAATGGACTTTGCTTCCTTTATTCATATAAGCGGTGTTAAGTACTTTTTTCTTCAATATAATTATATTTCAAGTATCCTTTTCTGAAATACATTTGAACATTGCGTATTGAATAGTAACGCGTGAAACTTGTATAACTGAATTTGATTATCAGAGTTTCGCTAAAATTATTATATTATACTGCGAGGCATTTCTATTTTATTAAGATAAGCGTTCGGAAAATTGTAAGGTAGTTTACAGACAGGGAGTTGTCCCGTTTTGAGAAAAAATTAGAAAAAAAATAAAAGTAAGAACTAATTGAGAATGATAAATTTTTACTTGCATGATACGATGGATTTAAAATTGGGGTCAATTATGTAGACAGTATTCTTTTTTTTTATTTGTAACTTTTATTTGAAAACGCGAAACAAGAAAAATGATAAATTTATTCTTAAGTTTCATCACAGCCATAACAAGAAAATTGACGCATTTTTCGATACCGATTAACTTATCGTTTATAAAATTTGGTCAGAATTAAAAATAAAACTTTTGTATCAATACTTCTGGATTATTTTTTCCCTGTGCAACTGATATTTGCCGAACACGATTCTGAACATTATTGTGCCTGTTTTTGTTCTATTATCTTTTCTTATCGGAAGAAAATTCAATAAGTGCCTTTTGCCGGACGACGGTGTCGCGCTTCTTCCCTTTGTGCCAAAAGTAGGTGTCTAAGATAGGACACGCAAGAAAAAATCATTACGCTCAAAACTATGAAATTGTCCTCGCTTGAAATACCAATCGCGTTCAAACCAAAATTCTTTTTTGCGAATTTTGTCTTGGTACACTTTAGAAGCAAACAAATTCACGCGACAAAAGTTATACATAAGATCTATATATTTTTCTACAAAAACATTTTTTACTTTTTGTACTTTAAAAAAAGGGGTATGGGAAGAGGTGTGCGACTTGTGTGAAAAGAAACTGAGAGCGATGTACGAAAATTCGAATTTGATTTGATTTTTCAACAGACAACGTGACAAGGCTCTACAAAAACAGAAAACTATTAACGATTTTGGATAATGAGTGCAAATGTACCTGCTAGGCTGCTATTAATCACATGTTAGAAAAAAAAAGTTATATATATTATATATTATATAATCTATCGTACTATAAACGTAGAGAATAGCGTACGAGAACAATTATATAAATAGTTTGTATGCAATATCAACACTACGATCCCAGGTTCTCGCTCAAATTTTAAGTTGCTGTCCTTTTCGCTTCGACAGAATATTTTTAATTTTTCTATATTTCTATACACCGAACACATCGTTGTCAAGAAAAAAAAAAGAACTAAGACTTGTAAATAAAATTAAGTACTATGCGCACGTGAGACAATTTTTTCATTTTCGTTCTATTTTTATATACAAATACAATTTAAAGAACTGAGCAAACGCTTATTCAAAAAAACATGAAACAAACAAAAACCATTGAGATTCGCATAAACGCGCATACGTGTACTGTATTAATCTTTGGCATTGTCACTGAACAGTCACTTTTATTCATCGAAATGTAAAGAAGATAAAACCGTGCGAGGAAAAATTGTTTACAAGCCCTAGGAACGCGAGCTCGTTGACGCATGAAGCAACGCGCTTGCATTCTGCTGTAACAGTTTGAAAAAATAAAACAGAAGGAAAAAAAATACAATGGATTAAAAATGGAGGCAAAAACGTATAAAAGTAGACAAAGTATCTTGTTAAAGCGTGAAATTTTACGCCTATGAGGGTTTTATTCGACTGAGGCAAATTTTGCAATTGTTCGCGTAAAATTTCACGCACAGTTGTACATTGAGATGTGAACACAGGCATGCAAAATCCCTCTGAAAATAGGTAGCAAACACGACAATTGTTATTTAATTTAGAAACCACTGTAGCGCTTAATCGAGTCTAAAGAGATACGAGTAAATTTAGACGGTTCGATCGACAGTCCTATTGACAAGCGAGCGCATACACACGTAGCACAAAAATATATAGAACGAACTTGTTGCGTTTGTAATAAAGCAGACATATAATATTTGTATACGTCTTCAATACCGTTTTCCTCGATTGAAGTGAAATTTGTACGCAAATTTAATCATAAGGAGAAAAGAATAGTGATATAAAAATATTATAAAATAGGCAAACAAAAAATCTTAACTTCTCCTTTTGCATCGAAGGTTTGGGTTTAATTATAATGTAAAACTTGACATCGATTAGACTCGTTCTAATCAACTTTGTTCTATTGTACACGATTTTTTGTCGATGATATGTACATTTAAATACGACTTTTTTGATGGAATTACACAGTTCCTTGATGACTATATCGAAAAATCTATCTTATTCCATAAATAAATTTGTGTATGATTTAAAATTGTTGGTCTCTGAAGTTTTTTAATTCCACCTATCAAATTTTGTTAGTTTAAACATCATCATTTCGATGAGCAAAATTAGAGCAGAGTTTTTTCAATATCCATTGATAAATTTGTAATAATTTGATGAAGTATTATAAAATGTTTGATATAATTAAATTTGAAATTATAACTCGGATGATATCGTTTTAAATGTAAACACAAGAACGAAAGCTAATCATTGATTTCACATATTTATTTATATATTCTTATCAAGAAAATACTACGAAGAACGTCTAGTTTTAATTCAGCCGGCATGTTACTATATTACATAATCGTCGTTTTTGATTTTTAAATTCAAAATGTTTCGTGACTATGAATTCATTATGAAAATCAATGAATACTATACTGTGAGGCGTTTTTTTTGCAATGTTCATAATGATTTTTTTTTTTGTAAATGTGAAGATGTAGAACATAAATTTTTCTATTTTCATACCTAGAATTTTTTGTTCGGACGTTCGTTCGAGCACCATATCTCAGGTCTCATTTTTATAGACTTATTAAACTCCGCCGCTTCACTCTAATTTTATACATTTTCCCTGACGAGGAACAATAAAAATTCGTATCATTGTATTCGCACAACTTTTATCATCTAATGTTTACAATCTCGTATTTCAACCTTTTATCGTCCAAGTTTCATCCGAACCCGAAACTTATTTGAAATTATAATACAAAACTTTCAACAAATTATTTAAAAAAAGCCTCAACAAAACGTAAATTATAATAACGGACTTGGAACATACTTTATGAGTAAAATTCTCGGAGTCACCTGTCATCCGATTTCCCAAAAACCTCCTCTAATAGAAGAAGAAAAAAAATGTCTGACATAAATATTCAGAATTTCACTTGTTACTAGACACCTTCTTTGATTCACCGACCGTTCGAGGCAACAAAGTGTGCCTCTAAACTAAAAGGGCCGTATATACGTATCAGGTATACCTGATCGATTTCCTCATCGAACCCTCGGTTCTATTAGGGCGCCGGTTTTGAAAAAAAGGGGGCGTGGATAGTTCGCAATCCTTTACAATTCCCGACTGTTACTTTTTGTATACCACTGAACTGATTCGGTATAAAACTACGGACGATCGCATTCCGTTGCATTCCGCGTTCTCATGTCTCGCGCCCGGCAGGGGGTGTTCGTTTTGCGATCTCATAAAATATATTCTGACCTTGTGCAAAGCACAGTCCACGACAGAGCTCTCAATGAAGAGCTGACTCAGTGTCATGTGATCGCGCTTCCGATCGCGTCTGCCGGAAGTAATCGTAAATCTGGCCACCCAATTTGTGATGCCCGTTTGCAAGAACCTTTTTTTTATCGTTTCCCAGTTTTTTTTATTCATCCTCAGTTCCTCTGGTCTCAATTTACAGTCAGTTCATGCAAAAAAATTGTCGGCTTCCCAACTGGTAAATGAGAGGTTGCGATTTGAAACGATGGAGCAATAAAAGAAACCCAGTTGAGGGGGATTCATGTTCATTCTCATATTTTACGGAAGACCGCGATGAGTGAGAAGAAAATTAGTTGGAAGGATATATCAGCCGCGACATTTTAGATAAGAGGCAAGTTTATAGTTCTCATCCGCGGAAAACTATTAGCTTGTATTTGACATTATATAATTGATAACATTTCTCAATACAACGTAATAACACTCAAGCAATTAATAAATCTTGCACAACCTTACAACACACTCATTCTACAAGCAGAATTGTACCTTCAGCTCGGTACTTCGTAATTTATGTGCTGTTTATTCGACCTCAAATGAAAACAAATTCGGTTGCAAAAGTTTTATTTCTTTTTTTTCAAGGTTTTTTCTTTCGTTTTCATTATTACCATTTTTTTTAAGAAAAATAATTATAGGAACAAAGATTATAATATACATCTCTGAGTCGCTCTTCTCAGTGAAGTTAAAAATTTTGAAGTCGGGTCAAGATTGTTATTTGGTCAAACGTTGTAGCCCGGAGTGGCGTCGAATCGAATTAGATAATAAAATGGTTTTGGAAACTTAAATTATACGCTTTATCGGTGTATCGTCATTGAGGGATGAAACGTTGAAAGCGAAATTTGATCGGCGTTGAAAATTGACTTTAGATCAAATCGTGAGGGTCCGGCATGGTAAGCGGTGATTAATTTGAAACTCGGTGCCATTTTTACGTGCGGGGAAACGTGTGCAGACCAATCCGACCGATTGCCAGGGCCCAAGCCATCGGCCGGCTAAATGAGAGAATTATGGAAAACAGCGGCGTTCGCGTTCCAACCAATAACGCCGATGACGTACTCTATGGCTCACGAAAGAAATACCACGAAACTCGGCTAACCCGGCTCCTCTGGCCAACCATAAAGATGCTTGGTTATTTTTCGGATCCCCCCTGAATGCCTTATAATCTTCGCATTATTTTAACCTTTATTGATTCCGCCGAATTAATTTCACGCGCTATTCCAAGCTCTTATCGTAGCACTCATTTTAATACGATTAGTCGATTGCGCTTTAATTAGATGTTTATTACAAGGTTTGCCAATGGACCCTCTCTCCCAAGAATAGACAAAAACTAAAAAATGAGTTTATGCTAATTCACCGCAAAGTGTATTCTAAGCAATGTTAAAACAGGTGTCATAAATTCAACGAAAACGTTTTTTTTTGGTTTTTATCTTTCGGGTAAATATTTTACTGGAACATTAATCGGTGCTGAAATTATGAGCGAGTTTAAATTATTATTTGATAAAAAAAAACTTCTTTTGAAAGAATATCAATCTTTTGTTGAAAAATAGTTGAAACTTTTGTTCGTCTTCCAAGCTGTCATTCTTTAAAGAATAGAAAAAATAACTGAAAGTTTTTTTTTTGAAAAAGTATTTTTCAAACTTCATGATTCACGGCGAGTTGGTCATCAGAAAAGACGGCTTAGAAAAAATTATTTGTCCACAGTACGAATGAAAAATAAAAATTGGAAAAGACATAGGCAAAAGTATTCTCTGTATGCAAAAAAAAAAAAAAAAAAAAGAAGATGATCGTCACATTATGTAAACTGAACGTGTGCGCTATGCCAATTATTACAACAGGTTATGGTTATAATCGCTCGGTGATAACCAGAGACACCGGTCACTGGGAACTCGAAATTCCCGTACATTAGGTTTCATTGTGCGTGCAAATATTCATGTATAATTATGCTACCGATAAATGTGAATGTAACTATTCCATGAGAAAAGTATGACTAGAAGTATTTTTGAAATGCTAAAATGTACTGAATGATTTATCAGTCGCGTGACTTTTTCAATGTTAAAAGTTAGATATGGTCAGTTCATTGCACTTCTTTTTTTTTCATTTCAAAATTCTACGAAAAAATTGCCCGTTTGATAAAATCAATGGAATCATAATAGGGAGATGGACTCGCGCGATCAAGATCTGTCGAATTGTATTGATTTGATTAAAAACCATATCTAACGATTTTAGTTTGTTTGAACAGTTCGAGTGAGAACTTTGGTCGCGTTTAGTTTATCCGAGCTGATAGTGTCTAAAATTGAATAAACAAAACTGAACGATCGAGAGGATAACATTTACACGTGATCATGAACTTTTATGATTGTTCATAATTTTTTTTCTTCTACCGATTAAATGTAATTTTAAAATATAAATTTTTTTTATTCATTAATTATTTACTTGAATTCATATAATCACAGATATAATTGTACATTACAGAATAAACATGCAAACCGACACGTTCTTTGTTCACTCGAAGACAGCAATTTCATGTTGCAGTTTTTTTTCCTTTCATTTTAAACGTGCATCGTCTGAAATGAAGATCTCATTGATGGAAAATATTTGTTCTTTTAATTTGCAAATAACTATCCAGCAAGAGTAGCTTGACATCGAATGTTCAATACTGTGGAAATGATGACTGATAGTAGTCAAATGATAAGAAATACAAAAAAAAACGTAGGATATCAGTTTGTGAATTTACTATGACTTGTAATTGTATAATTGTAACCTTTACGAGCAATCGGACGGCGCCAAGGAAATGACTCACACCACAAATACCGACCATTATCATTTCTATATCGTTTTTTTTTGCTCGTCAAGAGAATTGTTTGAAGAATTTTATCAAGCACGTTGACATGAAAGTTATTTAAACTTAGACCAAGGATATATTTTCGGCGCCCGCGATCGGCTATAATTCCTTCGTCGTCAATTAAATGCTTGTTTGCATACATTTTGGACAGGTGGATTTTATCAATTAGCAAGTCACGAAACGAAATGTTTGCGATGTTCATGACAAATTTTTTTCTTTTCACAATTGTGAAGCAATATCCATTGTTTATAGTTTTTTTCCCTCAATAATGAGTCGATTCGAGTTGGAGGATTTTGATAGGACAAAAAAAAAGTTTTTGCTTGTTCTTTGGATCTTGAAATTAAAAAAAAATGATTGAATAATTTCCCGGAAATAATGAGAATCTTTGCAATTTACAAGACTCACATTCGTACAATTATTAGTGTTGTATAACAACACAAGATATTATTAGTATCATACAATGTGAGGATTTATTTAAAAATAACTTTATTCCGAATAACATAGTAGCTTGCTGGTGGCGTTTAAAGTAAAGACAAGTCAAAATAGTAATCTTCTGATTGATGACAATTTCCTACTTTAGTTTCACAATCTTGTGCAAAAATTATGCAAACAATTTGATTGTAGTAATTTTATTGTGTAGTTTGGCAGCGGTTTATAAACGACACAATTGTTTTCAATCTGGAATGAGGACATACTTTTTGGACAGGAATGATTGTTCGGACGGGTTTTCTAATACTGATTGCAAAATTTATTGAAACATTGAGAATGCAGCTTATCTTACAAAGCAGAACACATCATAGGTCACCTCAATCGATTCCATTTGTATCGTTGGATCAGAAATATATTGCGCAAGTTTATTTATAATGTTTCGGAACTGAATAGTAAAATGGATCCGAGCACAAGAGGCAAAATTTGCAAACAATATGATAATTTATGCTTTCTCACTGCACCGAATAGTAGTTTAGGCCAAGATTGATTAGGAATCAATTATCATTTAACGGAGTATAAATAATTTGACAGTAAAAATGTAACACAAAAAATAGAACGAAAAATGGTTCTGTTTCGGAATAAATCATTTCAGCTCTTGAAATGCTAAAGTTTAAAACAAAAGTGTGGATGCCAAAAAATGTTTTACATTTTGTTCAAAACTTTCTGAGGATATTGAATATTTGGAGCTTGCGAATGAAAAAGTATTAAATTTTGCGAAACCATCATGTATGACGAAAAGAAAAAAAAATGGAAACCGTTGCAGTCGACATTGTAATCGGGTGAAATAAGAAAACGTGCAAAATTACATGAAAATATGCAAAATATCGCTTTCCTTGCACTTTTTTACACTCTGTGTCGCAATTCGATGTAACTTTCTTTTTCTAGGAATTCTGCGACTGACGTCGACATTACGTGAATATCAAAACGACTGCGTTTATTAAATTTTAATTACTCTTTCAGTTTTACTTCTCGGTTAATTTCACCAGATGGCTCAAATTCGCGTAATAATGTGTAACGAAAGAGCTGGAAAAATTTGCGTTTTCCACCACATTGAACACAAAGCCGTTTTCAGTCTAAAAATCTGAAAAGAACAAAGTTTTGTTTTTTAATGAAATCAATCAATCATTTATTTATCAAATTAACATTTCAAGATGGAACTACTTTTAATCGCCGAAAATTGTCAGGAATGAACTTTAGAAACTCTCGGGGTCTCGATGGATTATTGCAAAAATTGTTGTTCAGGCTATAATTATTTTGCTGGCGAAATGTAATCGGCGCTGCTGAAAGTGCATATCAAGACGTCTGACTTTTCACGCGAGAGTGAGAAAGAGAGATGAAAACAACGAGCCCAGGAACAGAGAGCAGAACCAAGTGGAATGCGGCTTGCGTGCGAATAGGCGCAGAGTGAGCGCATGCGCGTTCGACGAGTGCAGTAAGTAATGGTGGACAATCAAAAAGTGACGATGACACGGGTGCCGATTCTCGTGATCCTCGGATCAACAGGCTCGGGAAAATCGCGCCTCGGCATCGAGCTGGCACTCAAATTCTGCGGGGAAATTATTTCCGCTGACAGCATGCAGGCAAGTCCAATTTTCGCCTCATAGACGTGCTTCGCATGAGCCTAACAACTTTGAGGTTATCTGTCGACCACGCGGAGCACGATTTGTTTACCTGCAACGATGTGACGTGCTGTTTTTATACCTTAACATCATTCAATCTTTCTTTATGACAGCTGGAAAAGTTTTTTTTTCTTTTTCACTGCAAAACGCTTAAACGAACAAAAATATCAAGAAATTAGTGTGACAGTTGTTTACATTTTTGTTCAAAACACTTTAATGCGCAGTTTAAAATATTGCAAAGATCAGAGCTGTACAAGTTTGATTCAACCAATGTTATGATTATTTTATTGTTCATTTTTATAAATAATTTATTACAACTATTTATAAACATTGTTTAATGAAATGAAACTATTTATATATTAAATTAAAATTTATTTGAAAATAACAAAATGTAAGGCTCTGAAGATTGATTTAGTGGTCAGTTTAAAAAATTGGCTTAATCATATTGTTACAAAATATTATGAGATTAAGAAACGTAAATATAGAAAATATAAAAGGTGCGTCAGCCAGAGATTAATTAGCTAGACAAAAACAGAGTTCATAAATTTGCAGTGTATTATTTGCATAGCGCTAAAACCCTAATCTGTTAAGACAGATTAGAAACCGTCCAGACCTTCGTTCCCAGTCACACGAGTTTTAGGGTCATATGTGTGACTCATTGAAAATTGTTGAAGAGAAAGAATTTTTGATCAAAGAAAGAATTTTTTTTTTTTTTTTTCAGCAAAATTTATTCATTCAACAAAGCCTTAACTTTTTCATTCATCAGTTTTGAATTATATAATCATGAATGGAAAACCAAATATTAATATGATTTTGACAAATTTGCTCCTGATTATTTATTATCACTGGTTCTGTGCCCGATTATTCCGGTTGAAAAACATGTTCCTCGATTGTTTAGCAGAGTTAAATATTTATGATTCATTCAATAAAAAGTTGTTTGGCTTATTGCTCATTGGGACATTTTAAATTTTACTGATCAGATATCTTTTGCACGTGTGATATTAACAGTTTCGTTCCATTTAATAGTTACATTCAAGATTTAAATCTTACTTAGAAGAGATGAACAATTTTGATTGATGTGTAATCTAATCATTCATCTGAATTATCTTCGTTCGACCAAGTGTGACAGAAAAATGGTCTATTATTTTTTTTTATTTACAAATAATTTTAAAAGAAATAAGTTTCAATGCAACATTTTATTATTAAATTTCTCGGTTACCAGTTTTACATTAATTCGTACAAATAAATTCCGAAGAGGAAACCACATTCCTGTGATAATTTTGAGGATAATTTGCAACAAGTTGTAGTCTATTGAACGTATAACTTAAAAAACTGAGGTCATCAACGAATCAACAAAATACAATATCTTAATGTTTCAACTGTTCTTTTTAATTACTGGACAAGTTGTATGAAACTGGCAATGATTTTTTCCAACAAAAAATATGAAGACCTCCAAAAAATCAAAAACACAATGCTATTTTTCGAATTCAATTTTGTGTACGCATTTAATAAGTTTCTACTTCGGAAAAGACTTTCCTGCTATTTTGATTAATCATTTTGAATAATCACAGTCAGAACATAATAATTTTTTTTAAGCAAATATTACAAAAAACATTTATCTTAGGGAGCATAAAACGCTCTTCCAAACATCCGCCATCTAGCCCTAGTTTGCCTTGGTGTCGCTTTTTTGTCATGTGAACTTTTTTTCAAGCTTTATTTAGTGTACAGTAACACGACTTTAAAACAGCTTCATTGTATTACAGTTATTTTTCAAACCGACCAAAGGATGAAAAGAAGTTTTGACATTTTTTATTTATTTTATTTATTTTTTGACAAATTAAAAAATTAAACCAACTTAATTAAGACTAAATCAGTCATCTGGCCGCTTCTAGCGAAATATTATCCCTCGCAAGTGTAACTTTTGAAACGTAAAGTCTTAGTATTAACTTCATGAGTTGTATGCACAGTGCAACTAACTTAGCCCACCATCATTAAAATATCTAGTTTCTCAATTTAGATGGCCCAGTAACCTTAATATCGTAAAACTATTCCAACTGGACAACTCCTTCAAGAAGAATAGTCTTTGGTCATACTAACATTGCAACGGCATCCATGTCAAAATTTAAATTTGGAGTCTGTAAAATTACGACGGACTTTGACTATTGTTCTAGTCCACTGGAGAAAATTGTTTCAAATGTTTATTTTTTGATTCAAAATAAATAATATCAAATGTAAGAAGTAATGAAAATGTGAAATAATTTTCTAATTTTCTATTCTTTCTATCATTTTGAATCATTCGTATACAAAATTTATTTATATAAATTAGTCTACTGACAATCTGTAGAGAATATTACTTCATCTCATTCGAATAATAAACTTGTAATTTATATCAAAAAAGGGGGAAAGTTTGAGGAAAATCCGATCCGATTGTTTAGCAAAGTTTGTAGTGATTTTTGAGAAGGATGAATTTCGAGTACGCGGAACGTTGTGGGTGGAAGTTTCTGGGTACCAAAACGATGCTGAGAAAAAAATCGTTTTACTGCTGCTAAGACTATGAATGCGGCGGTTCGAACAAAAACGATTTGTGGTGTATCAGATCCGGTATAGATTCAAGTGAAAACATTCGTTCACTGATTCAACGAGAGGACGTCCGGTCATGTAAACCATAATATAAGATATTCTATCAGTAAGAAAACCATATATTACGCGGAGTTGTAAAAAAAAGAATCACACTGCGTAACAATCAAAAGCTGAAATGGTATTTGAAACGAGGAATTTCATTATTGAGAGGGAATTTTTGTAATTTTAAAGATGCATCTGACACGCAGATAAATTTTTCAAAGTCCGCTCCAACTTTCTCCATTCCAAAACTTGTCTACCGCTTTTGTCGTTCTTTTCTCTTGTCTCAAACTTGGAGACCCACTGAAATATTTAATCCCCCTTTTGCATCTACTTGCGAGCCACTAAATTTTTACAACTAATTTTCATATCCTTCTTGTTTTCATCGTCAGATGAATTGGCAATGAAAATATACCGTTCCCGAGAATCGCCGGTACCGCGAAAACATTCAGATTTCCCGCAGTCGGAAAATTGAACAATTCAGCATAAATATCAGAGCTTGGTAAACAAAGTGTTCATACATCTTGTCTGTAAAAGATGGATCTCAATTTTTTTTCCTCAAGTAATAAAGTCTGTCGGCCTTTTTGAAAAGAAAAGAAATCACTTAATGCCTGTTGAATGACACTGAAAATAAAAGCCTAATGTAGCATCGTTTTTATTGGAGTATTACTTCCGCTCCGACTACTAGCCGAGAACAAGGTTTTACTGTAAACGTGTACAATACAATACTTCAATAGATCAGCCTGTGTAAATGGACATTTAACAGTTGATACGTCGTAAGATAAGTTATCGCGTACAATATGATTATTGCCAAACATTGTTGGTGCTAGATAAAATTTATTTATATAAGTATATGAATTTTTATCCGCTTTTTTTTCGCAGCGTATCGCTCGAAAGATTACCAATCATTGATGTTTATGATTCATTTGTTTATAATATCCTAGATTCCTTCAAGTGTCAATTTATACAATTACAACAACTTCAATCGCAGATGATATTGTTCTGTGATTTTGTTTGCTTTATGATTGGTCTCAAACTGTCACGTAAATCGATCAAGAGGTTAATTTTATTATGATTTAGGACGGACTTTTACAATTTGATCAAAGTTAATTTTAATTGTTTCTAATTGGAAATAAAATTTAAAGTTATAATAGAAGTAAAATTTTTTTTTTGTATAATAAATTTATAGTTATGATAAAATTATATCAAAGATTTGATTAAAACAGATGAGTATAAAAGTATTCAAAATAATTACATGTCTGAAGTAGGTGCGTAATTGTTCTGATGGTGTATTAAAATTTCTATTTGATACATCCTGATCTTGATTCGTCGGATTTATTGACACAAGTGAAGCTAATTTTGTACAAGTAAATAATGTGCAATCATCCCTCTGGACTTGTAGCAAAAATATTTTACTCGTGGGAGAAACAATGTAGGAATAAAATGTAACGGCCTAAAGTTGGCACGTAAAACGCTATCGAGAGCACACAGAACATTTAACCCCTAATCATTGACATTATCGACTATTATGTCTCATTATGTTTGTATTATATGGCGTATCTGTACAATTGTAACATCGGCGTAAATGTATGCACTGCGTCACCAGTTACGTACAAGCAATGTATATTCATTACGGCGATAAGCAATTATAAATAAAGTATCAAAATCACGTCTCACTGCTGATATTTTTTTTCCACTGGTTCGCGCCGTTTCATTCATTTATCGCTTAAAAAATGTCTTATGCAACTTGACACTGACTGATTCGGAATTTTCGTAGCGTTGAAAAGTTGCCTAGATAACGGTTTCGCATAATAAAGATTACATAATTGCGGCTCGTTTTCTTTTCATAGGCGACGGATATTTTTTTTGGAATTTTCACAAAAACAAATTTTTTTTTTCCGAAATTCTTTACATCCAAGTCACGCGAGTTTTTCGTCTTGTTAGCCATCAGTAATCGATAGACAATGAGTTCTTATGATTTTTGTTTAAAGCGAAAAAAAACGTCCCGGTCCAAAAATAAGTCAAGGGAGAACGTTCGTAGTATTGGACCAATCAATGAAGCAGCATGGAATTGTTTGTCTCAGTTCCAGGAAAAATGTTTTCTCGAAGCCCGAAAAATGTTCCCATTTTCTTTTCGTTTTCTCCTTCCTTTTATCTGTCCATCGGAATGGTTTTTTTTCCCTCTCCGTTTCATCATACGATTGATAAATCGTATCGATCAATCGAAATACTCGAAGCGATAAAATTCATAGAATACCGATCGATCGTGATCCAAGTTATGATTAAATCATAATACGGAATGTTATTACGTATCTAAGAACCATCGCAATGAAAACTGGCCTTGAAGTAACATATGGCCAAAAAAAACACACACACAAACGCCCGGTTCGAAAACAGGGAAACTTCCTTCCGGGAGTGGTGTTAATCACGAAAATTCGACCGATTATATTTTTTCAGCTTCCTGGCAAAGCTCTACAATGTCGGGAAAAATTGTCGCTTCCAAGAAATAAAGCCGAGCGAGGATTATATTCTCTTCGGCATAAGGAAAATACGTGCAACATATCCACTTATTCTCCACGTAATAATCTATATTCGCGATGAATTCGAATGAAGGCGCATGTTTTATTTAACGCTTAGCTATACGATTTCCGACTCCATTAATCCGCATTTCCTGTGACCCCTCCGATCGAATAGGGACATGTAAATTTTGCCGCTCCTCTTTCTTCTTCTTTTTTTTTTTTTTTTTTTTTTTTTTTTTTTTTTTTTTTTTTTTTTTTAATAACGCCATTTCTCCTTTAACTATGTGATCCTCTCGGTATTAAATCATCGCGCCCAAAAACGAGCTTCGTAGAACCTTCGGAAGTGCCGTAATCGCGTTATAATATGGTTGCTGTCATCGGCACTTTGAAGGTCACGAGTTGGGTCTTTTTAATTACACTGTACAGGCGCCGGCATTTCAGCGTTATCGCGTGCCTTCCATGTGCGCGAAGGGCGTTGCTCCAAAGTGCCCACAAGCTTTGTCTCTTAAGTTCCAAACACTTTAAAAAAAATTTTTTTTTTTTTAACTTTTTTAAACGATTCAACATAAAATCGTATTACAAAATAATAATTAAATTGTTGAACAAAATTGTTGAATAATTAAACAATTTTGGAACGTTTTGAAATAATTTACTGCCCTTAAAATTGGGAACGAATTTTTGTTATAAATAATTTATGATTGAGTTGTGATTCAGCGGAAGATAGAAAATAACGATGAAATCATGAGACACCGATCGGTATCAATTGCATCGTATGAATATATTTGCCACGAACTTATAAATAGAGATATTCACAAATTTCTCTTGTCCATTTAAAATTCATCGTGATTATTTTAAAGTCATTGATCCAAAACTTACGACCGAGTGACTCAAAGCGATAAACTGAGTTAGATGTGACTTTGTTTGCTGAATACCATTTTCCAAATTAAATTTCTACATTACAAAATGTTTTTCCAGTGTGAATCACTCTCATTGCCAACTCTCATTTGTCAACCTCAATTTTTCCGCTACAAAATCCGTTATATTCAGAAGAGAAAAAAAATGTTGTTATCAGTTTGCAAAGATGAATCACGAATATGAATCGTCGAGTTTTGTTTACTATGTACGAAGCGTCACCGTCGTGGGTTCCGAGCGGAAAAGCGAATTAGACGATTTCGTACGTCAAACTCGATTGGCTGGGAACCACAACTGCTTACTGATCAGTGCCCAAAAGTTGGTGCGCGAATATAAACATCCATCGGAACGTACAGCCAAGCCTTTAACTTGTCTGACAACTCGAAAACCTCAAGAGGCTGTTTGTCTCGGTTAAGGTAAGGCATAAAAGCACGTGCTTAGAGATGCACGTTACTTCCGGTGAGTTTTTCCTGTTTCTTGATACGCGCGCGGAGTTTTGACGAGACCGCGCGACAGTATAGTTATTTTGTGTGCAGTCGGACAGCCGGTCGTTCGTTACTATTTTACGACATCGAGCTAAAAATACACGCACGCAAATGGAGGTTTATTGAAATGTGCGCGCGTTTTATTGCACGTCGCGTCGATGCCAGTCCTCGGTTAGTTATACAAAACCCTGACGAGTCGCTGAGGTCAATCAGGCACGTTTCTGAGACCCTGCTTTTCTTATCGGCAGGTAAATCTTATGAGCGCACCGGGGTTAAATTGGCGTTTTCTAAACGCCGAGCCAAATTGGCCAATCAGGCTTCTCCTTTTGTTTCCGAGCAGCGCGGCGTATAATTCTCGACTTGCAGGTCAGTCCTTGAATCCAGATTAGTTCAGACTTGGCAGCCGTTTTGTGACGGACATTCAAAACGTCCTGCGAGAATAATGGACGTTCAACGAATTTCTTCAACCGATCGTCTTCAGTCGGCGCCGTTTCGTAACTCCCTTGCTATCGCATTTATGCAAAGTGGCGAATCGTTTCGAATATTCATCTGTGTGTATTATCGATTTTTGTCTCTACCCAGCTCTAATTAACTTGTATCATTTAGACAAAATAAAAAAATCCCCCGCCGAAAGTTATTGGTATTTGTATGCCCAGCCGTGCGATACTCGATCGTGTGTTGTAAAAAAGCTTATAGCTAATCGATCCTTACATTTGTCACCCTAAAAGCACTCCATTCTATTTCAGGGTTGAGAGTGAGTTATCCTATCAGTTTCTCAATACCGGAAACGACAGCGTCCAAGTGTGTCCTCGTTTCGAAACACAGCCTAATCACTATCTCATTTTGGAGGTCAGGACAAAACGATAACCCCTAACAAAGTCGTTAAATCAACGCAACGTTCATCAATTTAACCATTTTTTTTTTTTTTTTTTTTTCATAGAGAAAAAAAGAATCTTCGTCGTATGTCTAAGTTGAAATGCGATAATCATCGAGGTTTCGTGTTTCCTCGGACAGACGTTTTGGAGTCATGGAAAATACTCTCGGGTTCAAAATAATTTATCCACCTGTTTCATCGGTCGGTGTGAATCAATAACTGCAAAACGACTGAAGAAACGAATGCACGCTGAGGCACGGGCCATCGACCTCCAGTTACTGCGTGCATACGTAACATTCTCCATACGTAAGATAGACGTCGACCCTGACTCTGGTGCGCTTGCTTTTATCTCGTTTTACAACTATTCTACTTATTTCCCTCTTGGTGAAGACCCGTTCCTGCCGTCCACACCCTCGATTCAGATTTTTCGCCGCAAAACATCTTCGGTAATTGAATTTCTCAGATGCTTTCTCCTCTTTTTCTCTCTCTGAGACACCTGAATTTGACAGAATTGACAAAAGAAAAATGAAAAATTAATACAATGAAAAAAAAAAAAAATATATATATATATATATAAATAACAAATAAAAATAATAAAAACAGTGAAACAGATTATATACGATACGAATGACGTTTTAAGTGGCCGTTATAATTAGTCCTGTTGGCGTGCAATCGTTAAAATCAACGTAAAAGCGAGCAAAGACCAAGGCGGCGATAACAATGTTGCCAAACAAAAGATCTTGACGTTCACGGGGAAGAGCAATATTCGAACCCGTTTTTTATTTTTATTTTTTTCATTTCAGCACCCATCGACTTTAGCTAAACTAGTTATAATGAATTTACAAGGCCTCGGTTCTAGTTTATCAAGGTGAGCCAACGTGTTTCGGGCTTCTTTGTAAACGCGTCCCATACTTTGCAAACGCCATTCAATGCACCGACCGTTGCACGGATTTCGGACAAAATTTTCGTTACGCGGTCCGGTCATAACACACCTTGTTAACATTTTTTACCACATCTGCTGCTGCACTTTCAAAAGAACAAATCGGCTGATTAAAGGAACCCTTTAAAAAACGTCTGCTCCATGGAAACAAAAGTATAAGAATTTTACTTTCGAGTTGTGCATGTAAAATTCCCTTGCGTTTTTCAATTAAAATCTACCTAAATTTAAAGGATTTTTACTTGCATCTTTGTTTTTTTGCAGAGTTCATTCCCTTCTTTTCAAGCGACTTTTTATTTCGATCAATCTTTGTAACTTTTGAAACGCGCTTTTTTTTCACCGAGTAGTGAAAAAAAGAAATTTGTTCTCAAGTTCCGTATTGTGCACGGATCCCTTTATTGTTTGTTGAACTGTCAAGTGGCTGCGAATGGGTATTTGAATTTGAACGGCGCATTGCTTCGAAGGAATGCAAGTGCGATTGTGTGTACACGTGTACAAACTTGTCAAGTCCTGTTGTTTTGAGAGTAAACGTGTGTACGCGCCGTGTCCTTGCACCCATAACGATTTAACAAATCGGCCGACTGAATGTCAATGACGCGACGATTTGATGTAACAAACTATACTCTTTGCGGAACTTTTTGTCGATTGCGATCACGTGTCCTCTTAATCGATGGTTATACTGATAACAGGGCAACGAAATTGACCGGTCGTGATGAGAGTTGTCTCGCAAGACAAAATTAAATCGTATAATTTGCACCTTATATTTTTTCACTTTTACGTTTGAAGTCGGAGAAATATGTTTTTAACTCTTTTTTTGCCATATTGTGTACAAATGTAATTTTTGTGTTGATTTTTAATTGAAAACAATCTATGAAGTTTCTGCATACTTTCTAGTTTATTTTTTTTTAATTTGTTATCTATTTTGTGAAGATATTATGTAACCGAGAATAAAATTTTGATTAAGCATAAAATCTTGAGTACATGCTGTTTTACAAACATCCGAGAATATAATAAAAACAAGTAAGATTTGAAATGCGCCAAGATGAGTTTGTGTGCTGCATAGGTTTCTGTGAAACTATCGTCTGGATGGTTGAAGGATTTCACGTCTCCGTAATTATGTTTTTGTGAGCGCATGATCAGCGTGAGTTTTCAAATAAACTTTTATTACTTTTTTACGTTTTTCGACTAATGAAGGAAGAAGAAGAATTTTCCCCTCTAACGAATGATATTTATCAGGAATTAATCAAGTGATGAAAACGTCCATCGGTGAAATATGAAAATTACATTTCAATTTATTTGAAAACTGGTGAAAACAGTCGATTAGATATTCGCTGAATATAGATTGGGTTATATAATTTTTACACTTAGCAGAATTAATCTGGCGGGAATGTCATTGAGTAACAAAGTATTTTGATATTGAGAAGAGTTCCAATAACGGTGAATGGAGTATAGAGATGTGGATGAAAGTAAAATAATGATATCATATCGTATGTTTAGTAGCTGAGAAATAAACTGACAAGATTATTAGGACAAAGTTGAAATGTACTTTCCACCAAAGGCTAATTTGATAATTTGATTATTGAATTATTGGTTGACGTTTTTCTTCGAATTGTTTTGCAATCATACAATTAATGTCAAATTAGACAAGATTTGTATGCAATTATTTAAGATTTAAATGGTTTTGGATGTAATATATTAATAATAATTGTTCATGAATTGAACTATTTATTAAAGTTCAGCTTAATTTTGAGAATTATTTTTTTCAGTCAGACAATTATATTTCTTGGCTGTAGCGAATACAAATTGGACTAATTAATTGTATGAATCGACGTTGTCACTACTTACTGGTTCTCCAATTCTTTAATTATTAAAACACGATAAAAAATTAACCTAATCGATAAAACAGGTATTTTTTAACACTCTATATTTCGTAGCAGATTGAAAAACTCTCTTTCGTTCTTCCATTCACACATTAAGTCGATCGAGTTCAGTTTTGATGTATCGAATAAATTTTTTTTTTTTATTCCAAGAATGATTTCCATACAGAACATAATGGAACTGAAAGAAATAGATATAAATTTCTTACAAAATCGTACAAGATCTTTTGTGCCTTCTGGAACCTGGTCCATTTTACGAGGAATGTTTCCCACAGGAGAAAACTGCTGGGAAATCGTGGTTTCCTAATTTTTCGGTTTCACAAATGCTAGGAGGGAAAAACCTGTTGGCATTACTTCGTGTTTATACATATCCTAAAATATTATTACGAATTCCAAAAGATCATTCAGAGGGACAAAAAAAATTTAATATTCAATGCAGATATATCACTATTTCCGCTTCGTTGTTTGGTAGAACCAGAGAGAATGATGTACTTTCGCTTTCGTGGAAGAGCGTCATTGTATTAATGAGGACCATTTCAATTTATTACAAACTCCCGAAAACTTTTGCTTTGTTTTTCTTCTTCTCGCGTGTTTATTCGGAATGTTTGAATGAAAAAAAATATTAAAAAAAAACATTCTGTATGATTTCTGTACCGAATAAAATTTGAGATAACAAAATGAAATAGAGTGTATTTAAACGTTTGATTAGACACTGCCGGTCTATAAATTGAACCGATTGATTTATTGCCATTGAATTGGCGGCAAGGAAAGCTTTGATTCTACAGTTCAAGCGTGCTATCAAAAATGTGAAAATTTTCCTAGACACGAAACATGAATGGAATTTTGATATCATTTTAATGACAAAGTTACTGTACTTTAGACTGAGGATAAATTTTGACTGCCAACAATGTTTTACTCCTCAATTATTTTCCGATTAAGTGTAACGTTAAACTAATCGGTTATGCAATTTGGTAACTTGTCTAAAAAAAAAATTAAATTAGCAGAACCAAGATTGCTCTTATTTATTTTTAGTAACCCGTCAGTGCATTTTCCGTTTGTGCACGATGCTTGTTATTGAATTTGAACAAACATTTTGAATTAACTTGTCACCATTATTTAAGAGAGCTTTTGCCGAGTTTTAATCAATAAGCTTTTTTAATGACTTTGTTACACGACTTTGATTAGGATAATCAAGTCGGCCTTGATAATATAGAACGTCGAAGATAAAATTCAGAATTACGGTCTAACTGTGGTTATCGAGACATAAAAAATCTCAGCCGATACGAAGAGGTTATCTCCATAATATCGCTACTCCAAAGCATCTGCAATCGTTATCTTCCTACAACTACGGCGATGTCTATCTTCATTTTTTCTCAGAATCAGGTTTTTCCGAAATCAACTAACCCTGCAAAACTATAGTTCAATTTTGATAAAAAAAAACTCCTTTTTTGTTATCCCCGCGTCTGAAAAAAGAGTATACGATGGTACACTTTTGACTTGATTCTTCCCTATAAACCGAAACGATAACCCCAGATATGAGTGTCGCGTTATATTTTGACGAAGATTTCGTTTGATCCTCTTGTATGGTGAAAAAAAAAGTTGTTGGGCTGTAACTTTGGCAATCAAATTCGGCCACGGAAAGTTTTCTTGCGAGTTGAAAAATGGCCTGACAAAGAAATTCGTACTGTCGAAGTGAATAAGAATAAATATTTGATTAGACTACTTTTACCGGGGCAGTTTTATTCAGGTTTCTCTGGTTTTTCACTCAATCTTTTATCATGCTTTTCCAATTTAATTTTGCTTCTCCAACTTGAAAAAGACAACACGAATAAATTTGTAATCAATTTTTGAGATTCATTTAATTGAAAACCTATTCTGAAGCTTATAGAAAAAAAAAAACATTAATATAATAAAACGAACACGAAAAGTTATTCACAATAAGAGGAGTTTTTTCATTTGTTAATTAATTTATTTGTTTATTTATTCGTTAAAGGAGGATTCAGACGGTTAATGAAAACCACCATGGCTGAAAATGGTTCTTATAGAGAACACAAATAGAGGTCACACTTTTAAGGGTTTTAATAATTTCTCATATTTCAGTGTAGATTTGATAACCAAAAGACTTTTGAATGTAAAACCATGAGTAGAAATTTGAACATTCAAAAAGTACAAAACTCTATTTTATGAACAGAATCTGTAAAAAATGATAAGTTGCAATAAACAGACTTGGTCTGTCAAACCCATTTTAGTGTAATAAGGGTAAAGTTAAGCGAATTTTTTTCATCAGTTTTTTCAAGTAAATTGATGGCGTTCGTAAGGATGCGGGAACCCGGTTGACTGAACTGGTCAGTGAACCCGGTTTGTGAGCGTCGAAGATGTCGCTGACCAAGTTTGCATTTTGAACGTTTGCCAGAGCGCACCCGAGAGTGTACTGAAAGTGCACCCGAAAGTGTACCGTCCACGGATCAAGTATCACCGAATGTGATAAAATGCGAATCAGTTTGAAATTTCACCATCATCGACATCAGGGCCCCAAGTCTCTATGTTGTTGAAGTCAAAGGCTAATTTCTTCTTCGGCGTCATATTATCAAATCGCAATGTCTTGTATTAATTTTTTGATGCATGTATCGTGTTGTATGTTTCCGAGAGAACATTGTACGGGCGGTTTAATGATTTAAAATGTAGCAATCAGGGTCAGCCTCGATAACGATTTTGTACGAGTAATTAATTTTTAATGTGCCAACGAAATTCTGCAACGAAAGATGACTCGAATTTCGGTGAAATAAATTAAAAAGAGTTTACTTTCATATCGAGCTTGTATTGGAGAGGTGATTTAAAGTATAGTACGTTTTTTTATGTTGGTTTTTATTTTTTGATTCCGGTCCTTTTGAACGAAAATTATTATCTCTACCAGAAAAATTGATGTCGCCCTGAAATGAGTCTACCAACTTCCATATAAACTGTACACGATTTAATTTATAAACGCAGTTACATTGTCTATCAGAATTAAAACCGACATTCATTTGTGATCACGATTCCATAAAATTGGCCGCTTTTACTTAAATTTCCTTTTCAAGGATGCCATCATTCTTTTCAAACTGTTATCATAATACAAATTAAATTTCGCATGACGAAACTCACTGTCAAAACAAAAAACTTTGCATACAAAATGAAAAGAAAAAAAATTGTTTCGCTTCGCTTGAGAATTTATTTTATTGCGGCTTAAAAGTCAGCGGAATGGAACAGTTGTATCGGCGAGTACAACCTAAAAATGATTGTTTTGCATTAAAATAATACGTTTTACATGCCGCAATCATACGTTTAATTTGCGTACAAACATTTTCAACGTTTCACACCCGTTTTATCTATCAGTTATATTAAGAGGGTATTATTCTTGAATACCATTCTTATAACAACACCGGTTTTCATATTTAATAGATGAAATTCAACATGGATTATTTGTCGAGCGATTCGGGTGTGTTTGAACAAAAGACGCGCGGCGAGCCTAAAAAGTTGTTGTGTTTTTAAAATTCATCGCACGTTTGTTCTCAGATTAAGGGCCAACAAAATAGTCATCGCCGGTTCATTAAAATGATGGTGTTACCATGTTTTTTGGATCATCCAATTAAATTCAAACTGTGGATTAAAAAACGGGATGTGTTGATTTTTGTAGTTATCATATGTGTCAGCTGGTAATGCGTTAGGCGCATATTATGACACCGTTATAGATTAACGCGAGGAAAAATGTTAAAATAATAGCGAAAGGAAATTGTAACCGCGATGATCTTCGCATGCTACGAGAATTCAGACGTCGTAATTTAGCGAGTCGCTGACGCTAAGACGCTTAAGTGCTTTGAAACACCCGATACGTTTGATCGCTCGATCATACTCGTTTGTAAGTATGTCATTTTTTTAATTTTTTTCAAGTAATCAACAGGAATTCGTACGGTTAATGAACGATTTAATATCTTGTTCAGTTTGACTCTAAAAACGAGTATCTCAAATTAAGGCATTTTAGTTATTTTTTTTCTGAAGACTTATTGAATTCGAATATAAATGTTTTAATGTTACATATTTTAATCGACTGAACATTTTAAGATACTTTTTGTATTGTAATGTTTAATATTTTCATTTTTTATTTACAAAATCAGGTACAAGTTTTTTTTTTTTGATAAATATGAGATACATTTTTTATCTCGATTTTTATTGTCGCTAGTTTAATGCATAGGATTTGTCACAGAAAACATAATTATATTCATATAGTCGCGCTCATATCTATGAAATTAAATAGTTTGCTGTCTGAATTCCACGTCTATATCACTTGAGTTCTAGTCACTAAGGCGATTACTTTATTTGCGGCTGACGACCGACTCCGGAGAGAAAGATGACGAGTGAGAAGAGCCTATAATTCTTCTCTGATAAGAGTGCCACTACGTGAGAAACTGGGATGCGATATGATAGGTTGGGAAATAGGCATGTATATCCTGCGTCTTGTAAGAAAAACGAATTCTTATATGAGTCGCTGGCAGCTTCTACAGAAACAACGTCGATAAGTCATATTTGCCAACAAAAGACATTCTTGAAGGGTGTTTATATTTTCTCGTTCTAACTGCTCCTCTCCCTGAGCAAAAAATATATGCATCAGAATGTTTTCCTCAAACTGTTGTAAACGATAGTACCTAATTTAAAACTCCGAAGTGAATAAAAAAAAATTTTATTTGATATTATCTCCCTTAGATTAAAGTCAAAGAAAAATCAAGCGCGCGAAAGAATTAATTAGCCAGATTAAACTTTTTTATAGAAAAAAAAAAAAAAAAAATTCTGAGTAGATCAAAAGTTAAAATGAAATTATGAGATTATTTTTAAAAAATTGGTCAATTGAGATTTAAATTAAACTCCGCCTCTGCAAGTCCTCAGTTTCTGATTGATTAAATTGATTGACACGTGACATTTTGGTTCAAACGAAAATTCTTATTTTCCCACTGGAAATCAAAAGTTTTTTTTTTATTGACGACAAATTATAAGATTCTATTATAATTTGAGGTATACGGTTTCGATTCTTTTCGTTTAAGGAAACTGTACCCCGTGGCGTGTAATTGTATATACGTCATTGGCGCGGGTATTTCTGTTTTCAAAAATCGAGAGGGCATCAAATGTGTGAGTAAGGATACTTGTTCCGCTCGTCGGACCAGTTTTCAGCTGACCGATACCACACCTTGAAAATACAAAAAGGTCTCTCTCCGAACGGTGCCGTATTTCGCGCATTACATCCATTTTATTTTGCACATTGTGGCGTTTACTTCAGCTTGCTCTGTGACTTTTATGCACAGCTTGACACATTTTACCACTCGGGCTTTAAAACTTTCAACGTAAACCCTTCTCCAAAATGTTAATCCGAGCGAACAATTTTCAAGCCCCGGCTTGGAATATTACAAAATTAATACGGTTAAACAACTTTTTCTTTTGCACTTCACGTTTACCTTCCGAACGAATCCAACAAAACTGAACATTTTTTTTCTCAGCCTGAACAACATTTTTATACGGATTCTGTGACAAACTGATGTTCCTTGACGATTAACGTCGTTAGGATTATTCCACACTCATTGGGGTAGAATATAAATGACTGTGAAGATGAGTATCGGGACAATTGTAATGAGAGACGATTACCAGTGGAAGAAACTATGTTTCGAGGGTTCGCGAAGCCATATTTTTCATTACGTGAATTTTTCTGACGGATGACTACTTTAACACATAATCGATCAATCGGATTAGCGAAAGTGAAGCGGAAGTGCGTCACGTGTACACGACATATATGAGCATTTTGTTAGCGTAAATCGAGACTCGTGAAACAAGTACGTCTGTTCGTGCTTCTTCCACGTCAAGGTCGATTCGATTCCACAACCATGACGAACTCGATGGAGATATACGAGAAACAATCTCGTATACCGGCTGCACTTATCCTCAATTGGACTGCAACTTTCTGTCGAACGCCAAGTTACCTTTTAAATGTCGAATACACACAAGCGGTCTCTGAGACTTCGATTAATTCTAATCGCATCCTTACGTTGATTGAGACTTATTCCATTAGACCTTAATAAGGATATTACTTAAATCTGATCTCTTCTTTATATCGAAAAATCTTCCCATTTCAAAATGTCCTGTCAAGAAAGAAGATGAAAGAGAAAAAAAAAATGTTGGAATTTGCACTTTTATTTTATTTTATGATGTTAAAATTCCAGTCTGCAAAGTGTGACAGTTACGTCCTTTACCCCCTGCATCCGTACTAAGTTGCAACGAGTCTAGACACCGGCTCTGCTTGGTGTAGTGAGACGAGCAGGATTCAAACATTCATATGGTTTGCGAGTTGTGAAAAGCCTTATAAATGTTTAAACTTTGAATTAAAAAAAAATAATAATAAATAGACGACAAAAAGTGTTATAAAAACTCATTAATATGTTAACAAGGTCGTTGAATAGCGAGGAAATTGTTTGAAACGATATAAGCCCAAAATAATATCATCTGATAAAGGGTCGTGTCATTTTTTTATTCGCCCGTTTAACTCACGTGCTGAGAAATTTAGTCGTCGCTGTAAAATTTACACACCGGCGAAAAGGAAAAGCTGATGGAGGTGCGCGTGAATTAAAAAAGCCAACGTGTTTGGTATTTCATAAATATTCACAGGTGATTGTGTGGGAAATCTTTTACGCGACTGAAATCAGAAGAACAGTAGATTCGTTTTGATAAAAAAAACCTGTTCCTGGGCGAATTTCACGGAACAAAATTCGAACCTTTCAAGCTCCGAGGCAGAATGCAAGCGTTCCAAACGGATGTATAATTGAGGCGGCTAATGTATCAGGCGACGACTACGCGGAATCAAATCTCCCCGGAGAGTCATCGCATTTACGCTTTCCATAACATCCGATCCTGGCGCTAACAGTTGTCGAATACATTCACGAACGATTAGACGGTGTAATTTACAGAAGTCAGCTGTTTGCGATCAATTCGGTTATCGCACTCACACACCGCACTTGTGTACTTCCGGCTTAATGATACTGCGACAGAAAAAAAAATGGCCACCGATATGTGACGGATTCAAAACGCGTTTTTCCTGGGAAAATCATCTTTACCTCTCTTAACCCTAGAAACAATTTCGCGTTTCAAAATTCCATTCAAATTTGTTTCACCAGTTTTTTATGAAAAAATACAACAGAAACTAATTTGAAGAAAATTATTAATCGTATCGCTTAAAAGTAAACGACGAACTCGTCAAACGATGACAATTTCGAAGAGCGTTTTGTATAAGATGATCAGCAGTTACCTGCGGCGTCGGCCATCTTTGACAATGTCTATTAATCAAAGGATACTCTTTCCAAAAATCTGGCAGATATTTTTGTTTGGGCATAGAAAATGATTGTTCAAATAAGCTTATATTCGAGCGAGCGAATTTATTCCTGTGGATTATTATTTGAAAGCGTTGAGAAGTCTGTCGGAGATCGGCTAGATGATTATCGATTTCGGGCGGGGTTCAACGAGCTGATTTATTTTTTATGTTTTCACGAAATATCTATAGGGATTTCACGCCGAGTTCAATGTGTCCTGTTTCTCTTTTCACAGGTTTACAAGGGCTTGGACGTCGTTACTGCGAAAGTCACCAAAGAAGAACAGGCAATGGTCCCGCATCATATGATAGACATAGTCAACCCCTCAAACAGGCTCTACACAGTAGTTGATTTCCGAAACAAAGCTCTTCCAATCGTAAGTCTTCCTTTGTTGCTTTGATAGAAAAACAAACAAAAGTACAATTCAAAAATAAGTGACCTTTCGCATTTGTATTATTTAAATAAGAATACTCTCATTAATATATTCATTCATTCAGATGGATTCAATTCTAGAGCGCAAAAAAGTTCCGATTATCGTTGGTGGGACGAATTATTGGATCGAATCACTTTTGTGGCAAGTGCTCGTTGTTAACGAAAAAAGTGCATCAAATGAAGATGATGACGAGTCAGTTTCAAGGGGCGTGAAGAGCATTGCTTCCGATGTGAGGCTCGTCGAAGAAAGCGATTGCACGAGCGAACGAGAGGGAGATAGGTCTGCCAAAAAAATAAAGCTCGACAATCCGGACGAGCGCTTTTTGACGGAGACGACGCAGGAGCTCCATCAGAAGCTGCAGGAAGTTGATCCGGAAATGGCCCGGCGTACTCATCCAAACAACAGACGAAAGATCATTAGGTAAAGCTGACATTTTAAACGCGATTGCAAAATTAATAACACTCTTGTGAGATGGAAATTTTTTGACTGATTGCTTTCATTGATCTGTTTAAATCCACGCGTTTTATCGAAGCTCGATTAAAAGGACATCGATATGTATGTGGGCCGACTTGGATGAGGAAACATTGACCGATAGAATTAAAAGACGTTGTCGATGATTCTCATTCATAGTTGAATGTGCTGACCCAAATAAGGAAAATAACCGGATATCTAAATTGCCGAGGCAAAATGTGTAGGCCACGCGCGTGTGTATGTAAACAGCTAACACTTTGTGCTATTGTTCTTGCATTTGAATAATTAATCGGCCGAGCATGATGCAGCAAGTCGGTTCGACTGACAGTGACCAAATGGACAGCTCGAACCGCAAGCTCTTATCTCGTAGAGAAAGCTTTCTATTTTGGCTTTTAGAATAATTATCTTTGTTTTTTAATAGTGCGTGTGTCTGAATTCTGACTCAAAGATTTCCTTTCTTTCGTTGTAGCTTTTATTATTTTAAGCTTATAAGATTATGAAATTGTTTATTTTTCTTTAGGGCTGTTTAAAAGAACTGGGTTTGGTAACTTATTTAATGTAAAGTCAAGCGGCGGTGATGGAAATTTATTTCCTCTTATTCCGGTCATGAAAAAAGGAAATGGCATGCAAAGAGGCCTCTGTCACCTATTATACTTCCGGCGTCTGATGTTTGTAAACTGTCGTTTTAGGAAGTCGAGCTTTTCCCCGTTGACTCTTGCTTTATGTCGGTTTTCAGAGTAAAAAAAAAGTTATAGCGATGTTTTAGCTACTGCGATAAAAATTACGGGAAGTATAAAACATCTTCTGAAAGAACGGATTTTTTTATGACATTGAAAAAGAAGAAGAATCTCTATTTTACGAGTTGTTTTAATTTTTGCAACTTGTATGAAAATAAAACAAAAAAAAACAAACAAAAAAAAAAGAAGTGGGCTAGCTGAAATAAAATGATGAAAGTTGATTAGTCGATAATAGTCCAATTTGATTCGAAAAAAACGAATGAAATGAAAATAGATCAGCAGAGAATTCCGGCAATTAATTTCATGTGAAATTCAAAGTTTTGGTTCAGTTGTATGGAATTTCGGCTGGAAAAAATAGCGGTGAGACAATTTCATTATAAATAGAATATCTCCGTCTCGTAGATTACATTTTCATTTGATATTTGAGATTGTACACAAGAAGTTAATGTGCATACGTGTTAAATTGTTCGGTACGAAAATATCATAACATTTTTGGAGCATTCCAAAACAAAACGAAAAAGACTGATATGGTCCGTTAGTAACGTATTATTTACTGTGTAAATACGCTAGACTTTCATAGAAACTGGGTTATGCTCGACTGACAGTCGCGATATTCGCGACAGTAAACAAATTAAACTAATGTATTTTAGGTGGCCTATTGGCAAAACGTATTTTCAGACTATCAACCAAACCATCTCGGGCTCTCAGCAAAAAGTGCCCCAAATACTCTAGCATCATAATCATAAGAAATTATTACTTCCACTGTAAGAAATGTTTCAACACGTTTTTGTAATATCGACTGTTAAATGTTCGGGTATGAATTTTCTTCGTCAACACACTGTACAGAATGCGGACTTTACGAATCAGAATACTGCACTTGCTCTGGAATGAATCTCAATAATATAACAGGTATTTTACAGGTAGACATTGTACGTCAAGCTGTTTTATTGATGACTACGCAGGTCTTCATAAGGTGTCGTCCTTTTAATGTCATCATCAAATAAAGTGAAATCAGATGACATATTGTTATGCTGAACAAATGAAATATAGAACTCCCTTAATCTCAATCCAAAAAGTATTACATTCAAGATGAAGAATGCATCTCTGATTAAGACATTCGCGAGGGATTTAAATTACTTGAGTAATGAGATAACTGCGAGCAATACGACGATTTGACAGAACAATTTTTTTTGACACGTCACATGATATCGGGTTACAATGAAATCAAAATAAAGCTTAAAAACATCTGTTTCACTTTATTCAATGTAAAGAAACATTTTTCAGCTCTTTCGTGTCAAAGATCATTGTCGAGCATCCAAACAGGTGTCTTAGCAGTTATATACATCAATTTTGGATTGCGGCGCTTTTGCGCTTTGTTGAAATCGACTGGAGCTATTTGTCTGGTTACACCTCGTTATTTTAGCACAACGTCTTCCTTCCAGCTTCCACCGCGCGTGTTTGGCCTGTTTTACGAAAAAGATGCCACGATAAGTTCTATTATAAAAACAACCCGGGCCAATAACCCGAAGAAAATGTCCTACCGGAAACACAAAAGAGGTAATATTTTCCTTGCGACAAAAACGCGATGAAACCTAAAATAACGGTTGTACGAAAAAAGCGCTCACTGCAATTTCACAATTGCAATTTATCTTGGGATAAACCGGGCGTGAAACCAGTTTGGAAATCGGCGTCTGATCTGTCGGTTGCCATATGTTTGCTCTTCCTTCCGTGAAATTTCATCAAAAAATTGTGTGGATGGTGCATGGATGATGTTGCGACGTGTCCGATTGTTCGGGTGGGACAATTGCTTCCGGCGAGGTGATATTGTCGAAGCTTTTGTGAGGATGAAAAGCGACTTTTTCGGATGAGCCGAAGTGCGGACCGGAGAACTCGTTCGCACGGTGTTTCTCGGCTCGGAAGCCGAGAGCCCTAACGAAAGTTGCCTCTCGAGTTCACCTGCGCGCTCTTTTCGGTGAAACAGCGCGCCTCATTAACCGGTCGCTTTTTCATCATTACCCAAATGAATCTCAAACTTTTCAAACTTGTCTTTGCTTCTTCTCTCCCTTAGAAAACGAAGCGTTGCAATGTTTCTCCTCTGCCCCGGTCTTGTCTTTTTACTGATTCAGGATCTGTTCGAGCTTATTAGCTGCTTTTGATAAATTGCCTCGAGGATATTCAACAGGATCCCACCAACTGTAAAGCTGTTCGATTTTAAAGTCGTACTTGGCGTCGATCGACTCGCACGACCGGTTCGATGGCCGAAAAGTTTTTGAACGCGCTGTATTTATTTGAAAACTTGAAAAATCGGATTTCGTTAGAGATGAAATTCTCAAATCAAAAATTGATAGAAAATTTTCGTTCGCTTTCTACCAACTCCTTCGGAACCAACGGTCTCTCGCGACAAATTTAACCGCCCGACAAGAAGGTTTACATCAAATCATCTAAGCTTGGACTGTGCAAAATTTAGTGGAATTATATTTCTGGAGCCTCGTGTGCTGTTGTCTACGATGAATGTTTGTCTGAGCGGTGATGTTTGTGCAGTTGTCATTAAGAACCGAAAAACTTGCCAAAATAACAGCACTCGGCGCCAGTCGAGAAAAAAATGTGTTCAACTATTGAAATGATATCAGAAAGTTAAACAATCTAAGTAGCGTCTGTGTGAACGTCGTTCACGCGACGAACGACCGCGTAATTAAGTTGTTAATATTAAAAATAACATGATGGTTATATAATTATAACTGTGAACTGTATTATCTGAACATGATCGAGAATAGCATTGTGTATAATGCGACACGTGTAGAGAACGAGGATGGCATCGTAATGCTGAATATGATTAACGTTCACAGTTTATTTTTGTCATAAGAACAAATTATGTATTCCGTGGAAACATTTTTATCCTCGTTTTTTTTTTTTTTTTTGTATACTGTCAAGCAATTGTCTTCAAACGAAAATAGGATGGCTGTATTGTTGATAAAAAAAAACATAATGTGAGATTTGAATTTCCCTTTTATGATATTGGCTGGAATTTTTGAATATCACATACAACAAATAGAGTTTTAAACATTTTATTTATGTTCCGCGTGAGAACAAATCAAAAGGATTCCAGTAACATTTGTAAAAACACCTGTTTTCCGGCCATAATAAAAATATGAAATCTTATTAATGGTCAATTACTGGCGGAACAATGGGAGCAAACAAAATGTAACTGTATCCAGCGCAGCATGAATTGGTTCTGTAAATATTCAATTGTTGGACGATGACCGCAAATTATAACGCATTTCGTGATATTATTGTCCGAAGTAATTACAGGTTTGACAATATGGAACCGAGGTACAAAAAAGTCCGCCGCCTGCATCGGCCTACTTTCACAATGCAAAGTTAAGCACTGAACCAGGTGCAACGAATGAGTCTTGAAGAACGAAACAAAAAAAATGAACAAAAAGTTAAAAATGGAAATGAGATTGAAATACGTCGCAAGATCAGGCGATTTGTTTGACCGGACCAAAAGGTCAGTTCATCTTTTCAAATTTTATTAGTCAATCTAGTTAATTTGCGTGATCCTTGGGATCGAAATAAAAATCCTTTTTAAATAAGCGGTCAACTCCAATCAGTTCAAGAATTTTTGTTTCCTTATAAATTTATCATCACTTGTTTAATTAGCGACAAATGATTTGAAGCTCCGAAAATGTTTGCTTTGGTCAGAAATTCCGTGTCAAGATACATTTTTCACTCCGAGCCTTTTAAATTTCAACAACTGTTACGAAACCTAAGTTGCGAATTAATCAAGACTCGGTAAACTGGTTAGAAAGACTCGATGGCTAGTGCGAAATTCATTCAAAATCGATGGAATTATGGACAGGTGAAGCAGATACTATGGATGATGACACGACTTAGTCATCGAGAGCAAAAGTGTTGGAGCGGAACCGACATCCTCGGCGCTGTGGTCGCTGACATCTACGCTTGCAGAGCGCTATACGTGAGCCACGTGGATTATACCTATACAGGTTTATGTCGGAGTCATTGCTCGGTTGGTCAGACACGTGGTAGGAAATCACGGTGTCGGCACGGTGTGACCTTCGCTTTTGGACAGACCCTTCGAGTAACAGGCCGCTCGTAGCATCGTTTATGAGCCGATTACAAGGTCACTCTCGATTCAAAAATTATCACCTGAAAGAATCTGCTTAATTAATATTAATACAAGCTATTATTCAATGGCAAAGTCAACTTCAACCTTGGCCAGAATATAAGATTCTATTCAACAAATTTCCTATTTCATTAACCAACTTTGATCTTTTGATTGTTTGTTTTGCTATTTTTCTTAAGTACCTCTTTAAAAAAAGTGATAATTGGATCACAATTAAAATTCCACATTGCGCAAATTCTCGAATTAAAGTTACTTTTACAATTAAATCAAGGGATTGAATTATACATCATAGCTTGCCATATTTAATTGGTGTGCTTATTTTGCTGTCATACGGTGTACCGTTGGAGAAACATATTCAAAAATGTCAATTTCGCGTGACTTTCATCCCCATGGTGAGGAGACGAAAGAAAGAAAATGAAAAAAAGAAGGCGATGTTTAAAAATGTGTAGCCAGCAAATTGCTCGGAGCGAAGTGTATACGGACATTATCATGTCGTGCGTGCGCTTGATCTGCGCAGCACATTAAAAGTAATATGTGAAATCTGCATAAACGTAGATTGCGCATCCCGCTCGTTGATCAATTTATTTTACATGCAAATGGTTCGTCGGCGCGTCTCGCAGAACGCTCATCGCCGGTAATTGGCCACGGCATACAAAACTCAATAAGAAGTGAGGAAATAAGAGACAAAATTGTTGCCGCAAATATTGACGTTTCTCGTACGGTCTGTTCGCTGCGACTTTCGCGTTGCAAACAATTGATTGCCTTCCGCGCGCGGCACCTTGCGCAATTTATGCTACGAACTCTGCGCGGTGTCCGGTCGCGGGATCTATTTTTGTGGCGTGATATAAAATCAGGTTAGCGGGCTATTGAACCAGGAATCATTTTACACTCGGTTTCGGAATAAGTCTTTCGGGATCAGGAATTTCGTGTGTTCGAGAGAGCGAGGGCGAGTTCATTCTAGCGTTAATTACATTGTCGGCGACGTAAAGATAAATTAGCAAGGACAGCCAAAGGCTGAGATTTACGACGGTCATTCGAGGGTCTCGAGCATAAGCAACTGCGCAAGAACAACAAAGAGGGCTGACGAGCAACCGGCGTTTTTCGCGGAAAGAGCATACATAGGAGCCTGAGAAAGGAACGTGAAAGGATGTCTGGGCGTGTGTTATCGAGTCGAAAACACGTCGAATGATTAACCGACTTGATATTCGGTCGGAATAAACTATTGGAAAAGTTGACGGCCCGGCCAAAAAGAGAGTTCTGCTCGAATTGCCAAATATGGCTGGATCTGAAATAGGCATTTCGTTTGATTTCGTTTGGTGGGAAAGGATAAGAGCGCAGGAACAGAGAGTCAAGTTGAAATCGAATAATTGGACGGCGGATTATAAATTGACTTGAAAATACTTTGTTTGATAAAATTGTTGCATCCTCGTAGAATGCAATTTAGCCTGATGATGGCTTTTGACATCTGAACTTTCGTGTTTTATGGTGTACACATTCTCAGCAGCATTACAGTGCCCCATCAAACTAGTATAAAATTATACTTTATGGTTTAATCAATGCTTCATAAACCATCATTCCGTACATTTTATAAATTGTCTGAACTTTGCTCGATGAAGCGAATCGAGGCAATTAAAACTAATTCGATCGACCGAATATCTTTTTCAGATAATTTCAAAGTAGAATCGCGGGATCGAGCAAAAGGAAGCGCTAGACCAAGCAGTCCCAAATATTCCAAGCCTAAAGATAGTCACTAGGGTGTCGCGCATCTCGTCGCTCCACCTTTGCATGGTGAATTCTACGACTCTCTTGGCTGGCTTCTCTAACGCGTCTGTTTAAAATAGACAAAACATGGGAATTCGGTCGTTCGTCGAGAACTTGAAATCATTGCAAATATTCTCGAAGACACAACAACTGGGACGACGGCGTTTGGCAATGCCAAAATCTGGGTTAGCGAAGTCGAAGATTGAGCAGCTCAAGGAGATGGCAATTGAATGACATGGGTTGCGGCAAATTAGAAAAAAAAAGCATCGAGGGAAACATTAGAAGGGCCAGACTGGCGGTTCACGTCAGGTATTGGGTGGCGCTTGCGCAGATCTCGTCACGCTTCGAGACAGGACTTCGCAATCACTATCTGAATCCTTGCCAAGAAATTTCCTTCTCTTATATTGGCCTCGGGCGGATGCTTCTCTTGCAGATTCACCAAGAGCATTTCAGATATATGAGCACTGCTTAATGCCGTGCGCGAGGCAGTTTCCCTTACACACAAACCGATTTTGCTAGACGTATTGCTGACGTAATCACTGATACTACCCTTGTAGAAATTGAAAACTGAAATGCGGTCCGAACCTGCCAGCCATGTGACCACCATAGTTATTTTGCTTTTTAATCGTATCGATTTGGCAGGAGCTTAGGCTTGCAGGTTAGTGTCGTCTTTTTTTTTGAAATTTTATTTTTAGTTTTTTTTTTTTTTTTTTTGATATCATAATGAGCTAACAAGGAAATTTATGCATAAAGTTAACGGTTGTGAAGTAGAGCTCAGGGCGCCATCTGTTGGTTTAAAAATTCAGCCCGACCAAGACCCTGCAACATTTTCACATTTTTATCCTGGACTGGTTAGGTCCATTTTAAATAAATTGCTGTAGGGATAGCATGATGAATACTCGTTGAGCTAGCCGGTCTAGACGACATTATGGGAGCATCAAACACGCATAAACATACACCGTTCAAGAGATCATAATTATTTACTATTGTTCGATTCTCTTGTCGAGAGCTGTTTAAATTTTCTTCTTAAGTTTAATTTGGACCCATCACTCAGAGTATTTTCAAGTCAATTCTACATACAAGAAATGACTTTCTTGAGATGCTCCATCTAATTAATTTCAGTCGACGATTTGATTTCGTCATTAAGAATTGACTAAGTTTGAGTTTGCAAGTCCCCATTTGACTTCTAAAACGGAAATGATAAAATTCCAAAAAATTCCTTTTCAGCTTTCCATATGCAAATTCGAGCAAACATGCGAGTTCATTGATGAAGTCTATCGAATAACCGCCGCTAATAAACCACCATATTAACTGTTCGAATGTGCGATTTTGTTTGAGTGATTCGGTTCTTTATCTTTACAAATTATCTTCAAACATATGACTCTCTGTGAGTGCGATCAAATGGAAATTTTCGAAATGTAAATCGTATTTAGTCGGGTTATCAAGCTGAATGGAAACCGTGCTCGGCTGATTGACCAGTACTAAAAGGAAATGGCGAGATCTACGATTCGTCCGCGTTGATTTCATGCATTAGAATTTTTTGGGTCAACATGACCATTTAACACTCGCTAGTCGGGCGTAACTGTCATGAACGACTGTCCTCCAGACTGAAAATTCGACTTAGGAATTATACTTGTTCGGCATGGTTAATGCATCATTTGAATATAGACGAGCCGATTTAATAGATAAACCCAGGGACAAAACCAACAGATTTACATACGTAATAGCAACCTTATAGAAAATGATTCCCTATTAATTTATCGTGTGACCATTGTCTTTAGGTTTTTAAACTGATATTCGTTGTTTGGTTATTTCCATAAGAGATTAGGAAACGGTTTTTTTTACTTTTCATTTTACATATCTAAAATGAATTTATTCAATTTGGGTTCAAGAGGAAACGCGAGGATGAAAAATGATTGTCTATTTTTGAGAACTCAAACTTTTATGGCAAGTTTACGAAGTTTCATCAAATTAAATTGGCAAATTAGCGTATCCTGTGCAAGGAAAAAAGAACGTTTTTTGGCGCAGTTTATTGGGCGCGAATCAAATGAATTACATTCGTCTGAAATGTTAAGGGATTTCATAGAGGAAATCCCATATTACGTAGGTCGCATGACACGCCGTTTCGTCCCTTGCGCGAGATGTTGAAAATTAATCTGTCATTCGGAGAGTGCAAGATGTTCAAGGGTGGCCGATTATTTTTATCGGCCAAAGTGGCGCGCAACTCACGTGCAAACGCTCGGTTGTTAAACCCGACTGATAATCCCGTGGGATCAACGGCAGACACTATATACGCAAAAGGGGCGTTTTGTTTCTGTCCAGAAAAAAAAAGTTGTTGTCATCGTGGGCTGTTACATTTTCGAACGCGAAATTCTACGCTGGCAGCTTTAAAGAGGAAGGAAGTCGATTTAACTCGCGAGGCAACAATCGGGTCAACGAACATACGTCTATTTAAAGCCACGTTGTCAATGTCTTTTTCAAATTTCACATTTAAATAGATACGAACATCTGATTGAAAAATTGCCATTTTTAAATACCCGCTCGATTCCAACAGCCGAGCGATTTTGTTTTCTCGTGATGGGAATTAATGATGGCTTTATTAATCTTGACAAACAAATTCAAAGTATAATCTGTATTTTTGTTGAAGCGGATTTAGGATTCTGAGATTTCAACTGATCGATGACGCGTTACGCTTTAAAATTTTCATACAACACACTGATATCAATTCTAATTTGAAACAAAAAATTATTTTAAAATTTAAACGCGTCGTTCTGGAAATTCATTTCGATACCTTTATGAGAATCGAAATTGATATTGTGACAAAACTCAAAATCCTCTCTATTTCCATTTTGTAGGCAACAAAATTGGAGGTTAAATTTGTTGATTCGAATGTTTAAAAATAGTGATTTGATTGATATACATTTTTATCCGCAAACTAATGTGTATTTTAACATCGTTCTCATGGTAGCCTTAGCGATTTATGTCGCGGAATAGTATTTATGACATAATATTCGAAAAATCATTTGCTACCGTACATCTTCGAGCGATAATTCATCTGCTCTATGCTCCCATAGCGGAAAATTTTTTTTCATACCCCTCTGTTACAAGTTATTGCCACAGGACCAACGGAGAGTCGAATACTTCGCGGATCAAATAAAAAAATATTTTTATGTCTCGTTTTGATATAGGTGACCCTTTTTAAGTATAGTCATTGCAATATTTTTTTGATTTAAAATTATAACATTTACTGAACGATCTCCTAGATAAAGAAACAGTTCGTATCCATCAAGATGATAACTTATTTTATCAATAGAGAAGGAGACTTTATCAATTTGGAGTCAATAAATCATTGTTTTTCTTCTAAAAATAACCAACTTTTTGTTCTCCAATCTCCAGAGAGGTTAAATGACAATAGTGACATAAAGTCATAATTTTTATTTGTGTTTTTGCATTACATAGCCGGAACCGAAGAATGCAAATTTTAATATAATTTTTTTTTAAAATTAAAGTCATGTGATGATAAGATGCGTGACAAAATTACAATTTATCTTCCAACAATAAAATATCAAACAATTGATGTTATCACTTTCATCTTTGTGGTGACGCTGGTATCAACACGTGTACAGAATTTGCGATTTATTCACACTTGTACCGCGTCGGTATTATTCCATCGTGCACTGTAAATCATAGAAAAGCAAACAAATGAAATCGTGTTATGTACGAGGACTGTTGATTCAGTTCGATAAAAAGCGTAGAATGATTCTTACAGGTGAATTTGAAATTTTTGGCAGCGCAAACATGATAAAAGCAAAGAACAGGGACTCCCGGAGCAACTTTCGCGGGGCACCGCGGAGATACGAGGGAATCTTAAACACGAGACAATTTTCGAGTGCTTACGGGTCCCACTTGATAAGAACTTGGCGAAAAAACAGAGACGGCGAGGTATATTTCTTTCTCCCTTTTGACTGTTGGAGCGCGGTCATGAGGATCTGTGCGCGCGTGTAAGAACATAAAGAACGAGCACCGTTACATAACGTATAGCGCCCGCCCAGGGCGTGTACTTGCGGATAAATTCCATAATGATCTGAAAACGTGATAATTATTATTAGTCAAAATTGATCGTTGAGTAATTACCGGGCTTTTTACGTGTCCGCAGATAAAACTTAACTAGCCGTGCGTTTAATTTAGTCGTTCCGAATCTCGGTATGAACTGGGAAAACATTTTTTTTTTTTTTGCCGCAACATGAAGACACGTGATTTGGGGAGCAACTTCGTTTAATTGAATCTGTTTATAAAAGAATTGGGCAATAAAGTTCTCGCTTTTGCAATTGGTGATTGACATTGAGTAATTTGTTCATGAACACAAAAATTAATTACGATACTGATCACCCATAATTGTGAAAAAAAGTTTGTAACGATGGATGATAAAACCTTTCAGTTCAAAATCGTTTCACCGGTTAAGATCAATCAACCAGTTTGAAAAACAAAAAAAAAACATTTCGCACCCATTCCAAATGATATATCTCACCAGAAGTGAAGAAAACCATAAATTCATATAATTTTCTATTTCTTTTTTTTTTTTTGTAAAGTGACTACAAGTTTAGATAGAAAATTGATTAATGTTATATGATGAAGAAAATAATAAAACAAAATAATAAATCCAAACAAACATTTGAATATCTATTTAAATGTAAAATATTGAATAATTTGATAAAGGTTGTTGGCCTCCCAAGGTTGCCAAATTTGGCATCGTTATTATAATGACACACCATTCATTCAAAATAAACGCGACCATTTATGAAAAATAAGTCTGAACTTTGTTGACTTACTTTGCTATGACATCTTTGTCGTTACAGATCATCAGTGATGTTGAAGAGACGTTTTATCTTGCGCTGACACCAAACCTAAGCCCGCGATATTGAACGAAAACCATTTTTTACAATTCCATAGATTACGATAAGATATCTGGGCTTCTAAGACTAATTTGTACACGTGTTCTCCAACTGTACGCCATACCGATTGAAATATGTGACTCCGGTTCGTTATTCACCGACAAATTTAAATTCATATAAATTTCATCCAACTGTCAAACCAATTCGGAGACATTTTTTATCACTTCCTTGAATTGCAAATACAAATGTTTCTGCAACCGTTCTGAAATTCGATGAAAAAACGAAGATGTTGGATCTGAACGTAATAAGTAGCATAATGTGATGGCAAATGTAAGGCGCACTTAATAAGGCGCTCTGGCGGAATTGCGATCGTAAAAATGGTTTGACCTCTTGGGAGACCAGAAACAAAACCCGGTACGAATTGTGGGTTAAAAAAGCGGTCATAGATTGCGAGCAAATCGTTAAATTGGACTTGCTCAATGGGATTATTAACCTCGCGCGCGGTGAAGGTACCGCGATCATCCAAGGTTACTGTGCAGGAAGGAAGCCGGCGAAGAAGAGGCGTTGGAACGACGCCAGAGAAAGCTCGAGACGTTAGTCACAAAGTGGAAACCGGCGCTTGAGAGAGCTTGCAATTCGGCAGCGCGGGCTAATAAAAGCCCCCCTATGTAACGTTATTCCACCCGCAAAAACAACGGTCCAGCTTAATGATTTAAAGACAGATTTACACTTTATTACTGGAGTTTCGATTATTGCCCGTTATTGTTCGAGCGCGGCGCTGCTAACTGCTTGGTAATTGCTGGTCATGTGTAGCTAGTCGATTTTACTGCCGACTATTTTAGAAATGCTCCGGTATTAAATATGACAAATTAATTTAAATAAAATAAATTTAAGGATTAATACAAGCGTTCCGGCTATTGCAATTTTAACATAGATGAATAAATGCGAGTTATTCATGAATTCTGAAGAATTTAAAATTGTATTAACATTTTCACTCGGTTCAAAAACAAATCATTGAGAGACCAAGTTGCGTGATTCAAACTTTGTCCTATCGCTTTTCGCAGAAAGAAGTGACTTCAGTTTTTTTTTTTTTTTTTTTTTAATAAGAATATTTTATATGTGAAAAAAAATATAGAGCTGGAAATACAGACAAATGTTGTAAGACGAGTTCTAAATAATTAGTTAGTAATAAAATTAATGTATACTTGTGCCTGTGTATACATAAGTTAACATAGTATAAACTGTATTAAAATATTTTAACATTACATTAGGAAAGGTTAGCGTTTAATATTCTAATAATATAAATTTTAGAGATGAGTGAATAAATTAGCAATTAGATTTTTTATAGAATGTTAAAAAATTAATTTAAATCCATTCAAATGATCTGGGGAAGAAGGAAGGAGGAAAAACATTTTGTTCGACCGATGGTAGACGTTGAACAGTCATGCGAGATTATGAAAGCTACATTAATTAATTTGATTGCGCTGAAACCAAAAGTAAGTGTCTGCCGATGTAAGACTTTTTCTGTGAGATCAGTGCACCACATGCTAATTATAATTTTTCACTCGACACTCAAGAATAGACTGCCGCACGATGTTGTCCCGCGTCGAAAATAGACAAGAAGTTAAGAGTCAAAGAAAAAGACAAGTGTGGCGATTCTGCCGCGTGTTACGTGGGAGCGAGTCGTGTTTGTTGCAACACAATCGTTGTCACTATTATGCTCGACTTCAAAAATTCCGCCACTGTCTTGTTTGGTGTAAGAAGATTAAGCGATTTTTTGACGCCCAGGTCGAATTAATTTCAATTACCCGCCAAAGTAAGAATAAAATTTATTCAAAAATTTATCAAGCAACAAATAAAAAATAATCATTTGAAAAATGTGTGTATAAAACTAAAAAGTAAAATGATTATTTATGCACGAATTATATTCTGACCGTGGAACTTTTTTTGTAGCATTCAAACACGATCCTACAATGTAGAAATATCATTCGAAATGTTCGAAAATGCGAACCCTAATCAGCACATTATACAAATTAACATACAAACTACATTCCCACACTTCATAGTGATTAATTTTTTTTTTTCGAACTGCAGATCTCTAGAAGTATTCCAACAAAATGGTACGCGTCATTCCGAAATTCTTAAATTGCAACGCCTCGCTGGTGGTTCTGGGCTAGGAGGTCCTCTTCGGCACGAAAACTCTATTGTGTTGTGGCTACGTTGCGACCAGGTAAAAATTTTTTCTTTTTTTCGTCAAAACAAATCACGTAATTACGTTAGTTTACTTCGTTTCGCTCTTAAGTGTCAGAAGTCAAAGATAATGATTTACTTTTGTTTTTTGCAAATTATTGTTATGACTACAAACAATGGAGTTGAAAATTATTTAATTATTGCTATTTTCTCAGAGTATTTTTTTTATTTAATAAGTTTACTTTATCATTGATTTATTTATCAACGGGGATCTAATAATGAAAGTTTTGCAACGAATATCATGCAATTTTTATTAACATATGAACCTGAAATTCAGCTAGAGTTTAATAAATAATTGTCAAAAGGTGACATTTAGAAAGTAATTAATTTATCTTCGTTATTCATCAGGTTTGTCATTGATACATTGTACGTAAGAATGCATTTAAACATTTATTTATAAACTTGATTTTTATTCGAACTTTTTTTTATCTATACTTCAAATGTTAAGTGTTGTTGACTTTTTATGATACATAAATTTGGCAACTATATTAACGACACTGATATAGATTTTCCACTATGCATTGCTTTTTTATACTTAATGAAATGTATACATATATAATATTATCATAATATCATTTATCATATTGTCATTAAAGTTTCATTATTGTTACACCCGACAATTCAAAACCATGAATAAGTTATACACGTAAAACAGGTGGTTTAATTCAATTTGTTTCTGTGTTTTTATTTTCTGATCATATACATTTTTGTTTCAAGGACTGAACGACAGATCAAAGTTATTGAACATTAGTTTTTCATTTATTTTCTGCCCGCGGAAAAAGTGTCAATGAAAGACACACAGAACGTAGGAGCGAACATTATCAGAGATCGAACAGAATGATATTCTTCAGGCGACGCAAGGCCGTGGCAAGGCAGCCGCGCAAACTTTCCCTGAAACAGGGCAAGCGAGAAAAAGTGCCCGGTTTCAACCTTGCAAGTTAGCAAATGGGCATAACATAGTCGGACGCATGAATTGCTCGCTCTCTGGTGCGTTCAGCATGGCGAACAGTTGGAATTCGATTTTTTTTGCGCGTGTCCGCCTCAGCCTAGAGTGAGAGGCGATCCGATTAACTTTTCCCGTTATTACGGTCCGACGTCGACGAACCTGCTTCGCTTCAACCTATGTCGTATCGATTCCACGCGTGTATTGGTTCTGGCATTCGAACTGATAGTCTCGACAAATCGAGAACACCGACCAGCAAGCTATGTACGCTCGCAAAGCAGATTCTATGTGCGCCGGAGACTCTACTTACTTTTAAACATTTCGATTTGTCCTTTTCACTCAGACCATCCCGATTACGTCTTCCTTTCACAGCAGAACAATCGTTTAACAAAATTATAATTGCACCAGTTTTCCCCCTCAAAATGTACAACTTGTTGAAACTTAATCACATCGATAACGTCTTAATTTTGTTTAAATTATTTACTATTTCATTCTTTTTAATTTTATTGTTTTTTTTAAATACTTATTCTTTTGTGTCGAGAAACTGTTTTTAAGCCATTTGTGTAGTTGATACTTAATAATCAAAGTCACTAAAGAATCATCCATCTTTTCTGACAGGCGGTGACTAACTCATGAAATTGAAGAATAATTTTTTTTATTGAATTGACTATGATTTGTTGAACCGACAGTGCTTTTCATATTCCTTCTGATACCGGAATGAAGTTGCTGGCTCGGATAAAATTTTATTCCACGTCCACTTCAACTGTTGTACACGATATAAGCGAATCAGTTCATCTGGAAGCATATTTGATTCGCGAGATTAAGTCCACAAATCATAACAATGCGACATTACAATCTTGTCGCCTGGTACAACCAATATCATTCGATTTTTCCTATTTTTTAGTGCTCACAATTCAAAATGTTGTTTAAACAATTGTTTTTATTTTTATTTTTTTTTTTTTTTGTGAAAGTAAATACACGTGAGTTTGGTGTTCAAAATCTCGTATATCCAAACCTACCGTAACCGCTGTAGGAGAAATATAATAAACCGTATCATTCTGTATGCCGTGCAGATGTAAAAATACTCCGACCACTTTCCACGTTATAACGAGCTAAAAAGATTGATATGGATTGCATAACGCTGTAACTCCGAAAGAATCTTTCGTGATTATAGACCTGGCGGACTTTTTTTATCAACAAGTTTTCTAACTCCGTATCATGCAACTGAGTATCAATCTTATCTAAAAATTGTAAGACTCGAAAAATGAAATTGCTCGATACCCTCCGCTAATGGTGCATTTGGAATTATAATTACGCGAAAATTGACCATTCATGTCACAGTCATTTTAAATGCCGCGCATGTTTTCACATTTTACGAATTCATAGAGGTGCGCACCGTAAATTTTCATATTGTATATTTTAATCGATTGTACATAACTCAGGGTTGATGATAATTTTTGCCATACATGATTGCGTCATTATTTGAGAACTTGAAAAAATATAAAAAATCGTCACAAAATTGTTTATTGATTGGTCAAATAAATTAGTGAACGTAAAAATTATCAGAATTTTGATTGTACAGTGAAATTCGTTGTAATTTTAAAAGCTGACAGGCGTATGTAATCTACACATACACATTCACACTCGTACATATTTCATAAGTGAAAAATAGTGACTGATGGACATATTAAAATATTTCATTTGTTCTTCCTGTAACGCTATCGCGAGAAAGGTGCGTATTTGCTTACGACAAATATAATATCATTCATTTGAATTCGTTGGAATAATGCGAATACATGTAGTTGACATTTATAGTTGCAAAGCGTTTTTCTTCGCTCGGCATCGAGCAGCGATACAATCTTGAAAGATCGGAGACCGCACGGATGTATTTTTTTAATGCGCACGTTATTATCCATCATTTTGTACTTGACACCAACACTTCCATTACGAAATTTTACGACGCGTACAAATTTTGTTTTTCATTATTTTTCATTCACACAATGATAAGTTAATGCACAGCTGTGTAATACCGGAAAAGTTATTGTTTCATTAGTATAATTTGTTTTAATCAAATGAAAATGTGCAAGATTGTTTCATTCCATGAGATTGAAATCAGTCGGCGCTCTAATGATGTTTCCATTGTAAAATGACGACGAAAAAAATTGCAGGAAGTTGGATGGTCGTGAGCTCGGGACACGTGGAAGTCAGGTCAGAGTCATTCATAAAAATAACAGAGAAGCCGGTGTGTGTATATAGTATGCGCAAACCCGATTACTACGAATGGCGTCGGGTTGAAGTGCGCATACTACGCTACTATATACACGAGCGACTCACTTGAGAGCCCCTAACATATCACGTGTGCCTGATGCATTCACGGCGATAGGCTAATATAAAGCGCGCGTGAAAGCGGACTACAGCGGACGTGCAAAGCGAACGGATATGGCATTGCGCAATCGCGCTATGAAAATGCGTTTTCATTAAGCGGGAGTCTATTTTTTCCTTACACAAACCAGCTGGTTGGTATACTCGTGGGTTTCAATTTTACACCGCTCATATACACTGCCGCGGCCGCTAATATTTCTCGTTGACAGTCGGGAGAAAGTGACAAGTTGATTAAAAAAATTGCAGTCCCTGCAATTAAAATTGTTGGATTGAGATTGCCAAGTTAAATTTCAATGTCAGAATGAACGCCACGTCAAAATCAATCGAGGCTTAATTTATCCCGGTGCTGTTAATTTATTTCACATATTCTGAAGTCTCCGGTCGTTCTTCCTCTTTCTTTTTTTCTTCTCGAATTTTTAATTACATCAATTATTTCCAAAGTTGTTTCGAAATTTTTGTGTCATGAAATTTGAATAAATATTGACGCCTTCGATGGTTCATCCAGATGAGATTATGCAATTGTGAGGCGGTGATTTTACGACGCTTTTTATTCTGGCGATTATCCATTGTTGAAATGTTATTCGGAAAGGTATATAAACAACGGCTATTTTTATACCAAACATGCACCAGTGCTTTATTACTACGATAAAGCACGACGTTTTAGACGTGGTGTATCAAAGGGAGCAGTTCTTAGAAAAGTTTCATTAAAATGATAATGCGGTCCCTAACATTTGAACAGGACGGGGAGAAAAAAAACCGTAATAATAAACTCTTCGTCAATTCTCCCGTGCATGATCATTTTGCTTCATTCAAGAAGTCGGGAACTGTCGGTTTTCACGCAGCCTCTTTCGGCACTTAACAGACTCGCATTCGACCCGACGCCTCGCGCTGCAATTCCGTAATTATTACCTTTCCTTTCAGAATTTCAGTCATATACTCGTCTGACGAAACGTCTGCCTTTATGGACATATAAAATTGATCCGTCTCAAGGGGTCATAAAACAAAAACAAATTCTATCCAGAAATTGAAAAAACATTTATCTTATAATCAAATCAAACCGGACAGAGTTAAATGTGCACGAAAAATCTGTAAAAACAAAGAGGTTACACAATTAATCACAGGTTATCTTTATTGACATCGAGTTAACTTAAACAATCAATTAACAAGTTTTTGCGTGGCGTGGACGAGCTGAATTTTTTTCGTATATGCGAACTTAATTAGTCGATCCACTATCTGGCCAAAAGTTGAGACAAAAATTTTTTACACAAGACTGTCAATGCGACATCAAACGATAAATCACTCGCAAATAATTTGTTTGATCTTGAGTCACTGCAAGCTTGATTGGCCAAAATTGCTTAGTTAGTGGCGATTCTGCGAAACGGGCGGTGCACTATATACGATACTTTTATCCAAACTAGCATACTCGCTTCTCAGGAACCATTTAAACCATTCGCTTTCTCAGCCATGGTGGTCAAGTTGATTAGGATCTCGTTCTAGAACAGGAAGCGTCTCTTCGAAAGTGCCTTTATGCGAGATCATTTTTTATTATTCCAACATCAAAATCCTGTAAACAGACGTTATTTGGACCATTTCCAGCGCACGACTCTCAAGGTTATCTTATTTTTAAACTAATCTAAACAATGTTTATCATGTGTGTTGCATAAAAAAACGTTTACTCGTCGATTGAAATAAAATGAACAAGGGGAAAAAAACAAAACCAAAATATCAAAGTAGGGAAAAAACTAGAACTTATGTATAGTTATAATAAAATCAATAACTCCCCATTTAATTTCAGTTAAATTTTTTGCCTCTTCTGGTCTAGTCCTCGGTAGGGACGGACTTTTAACTTGAGTAATCTTTGGAGCGATCCGAAAGGTGGTATGAATAAAAATAAGATAAATAAAACTCGGTTGAAAAGAAAAACTAGACATTACTGGAAATTTGAATTTAATAAACGGTTTATCAGGCTTGCTATTAAATGCAAATATGTTGGACATAAGTATATAAATTATGTCAATAGATGTTTTGAAAAGATAAGATAAGATCTTTATCTGAGATGCATGACGATGGAAGTTAAAATTAGTAAAAATGTGACAGAAAAGATGTGTGTGTCTTTTCTAATCGAGCTCATTCTCAGAATCTTTTCCGAGTCATCGTAATTCAGCCTCCTTTCATTATATTTTCACACAATTTGAGTGCCGATCGGATGAGATGAAATATTGTCAAGTCGTTGGTCAAACTGAATAAACAATTGCGTTATTTATCATCACGTTCCTCATCACTATATAATACTTGGTTCATCGCGTTCGTATTCTTAAACCAACAAGAAGCTCGTTAATTATTATTGTCCTAAAGGCGTAAGGGGTGATAATTGTTGTTCCATGGATGTGTCGGCTATTTTGAGGACGCCCAGTGTGGGAGGCGTGAGCTCATACTATTTTCCACGTTTTGAGCGTTTCCGCAAGCCGGCGTATTCATGACGACCAACTTTTGGCGTGATTTAGCTCAGCTGACACTCGCGGAGCGAGCGAACTTCTTCGGCGTTTCTTTATGTCCGTACACATTAAGGCGCTTGTCGCTTAACCTCGCAACCAGGGGGAATATAAAATTATCCCGATTTATGTGTCAGATTTATTTGGTTTGCGATGAGTGTAGGTGCCCCCCGTAACACCATGGATGCTTAATTTAAAGAGCACGTTTCTCTGGATTGTATCAAATTTTTCATCACCGATATATCAAATCATGAATTCGCAGACAGTGACAAACCGCTGCTTATAAAATCGCTAATTTTAGCTTCCGGGCGCTTTAATCATCTGAGCTTTTGTTAGAGGAACTCTATACGCGCACTCACGAGCACTATTTCAATCTCAATATCAAAACGTCCCGATGAATGTACGAGGGACGAAGAAATTGTACGTATATTGATTGATTGTATGAATGGCGTTAGAGGCAATAAAAAAGTCATTTGTTGGGCTACAGTTGCTCCCTATTTGATGCACTTGAGATCAAGTTTAAGGTTCCATTGTGCGTTAACTCTTTGTAAAATTTCTGGCTTCACTGTTCGCGCAATAAATCGTGTTCACACAATAAGTCGGGAATTAATTATTAAACGCGCAGGCAAGAATAATTACAAATTAAGTCATGGGTCTCAGAAGTCGAGAGATTGGTACCTTGTATTTTACACATGGCGCAAAATCTTCGCATAACAATTCGCTCAAAGTGCGTGCATTTTCAACAAACTGTTTGATCGAGCAAAATTGACCATTTTCTTAGTTCAAATATTTTATCCGATCAAATTTTGTTTCAATTATTATCAAAATATTATCATTGTCTGTTCTGTCACAAAGCCTTTATAAATTGTGTTTAAAAGCCTAGCCTAAAAGTTTGTTTGCCCTGCGATAACAAACACTTTATATAATAATTTTTAAATTCTAAATAATATTTATTAAACTTTAATAATCTTTGATACTCTTTGATAATCGTTAATCTTTTTCGCGTGATGTTTAATATGAAAAAAAAATCAATGAAAATAAATCGAATATTATGTCACTGATTTATCATACAGTTTTGATGATTTGATGCAGACTTGATATATTTACGTTATAATTTTTTCCGTCATGTAACGAAGTCAGATGTAGGATAACGACGATGCTGAGGACGCCCTAATATTTTCGGTGTGTCACAACAGTCATGGTAAAATTTTACAGACAAAGTTGATAGACCAATTTATTAATGTTCACATATTAAAATTCAGTTGAAAATTGCATGTGATAACTGTCATGTTAACCTGTTTTTCATGTTTGACATGAAGTTATATTAGACTTTTATACCCTGTGAAACTGATTGAATATTTTAAGTTGATTCAACCTTTTTTTTTCCAGTTGTATGAGATTCAACGGAAAACTCAATTGAATAAAAAAAAAACAAAACAAAACAAAAAAGATTGATAGAATATCTTTCTTGGTGATGGACGATAAAACAAAATGATTTGGGATCAAAATTCTCAAGTGGATATTGAAATCACCTGCGGTGTGTGCAATCGTATCGAAATGAAAATGGCAAATGATTATTGGCTAACAAAAAGCATATATGCTAGCCTTTAGGAGTTTCAGAATTTACGAGCTCTTGAGTGTCAAACTATAAAATGCATGAATGATTTTGCGGGGCGTAAAAAGCGCGCTGCCGGAACGAAACGGCTCCATAGATTATTCAAATGCACTGATGTGTCGGTAAAAAGTGAGATTTGGAAGCGGGTCATCGAGTGGCCCTGAGAGAGATCAGTCATTTTCCGTCTCGGAGGAAGTCTGTTCGCCGATTAAAACGTGCCACGCATCTGTCCTTTCTCCTCGCGCGTCTCCGCTGCCATATTCATTCGAGCATGTGCAGAATAGTCATTCTTGTTGTTCTATCGATAATCACTGATTTTTTGAAGGTACACAATCCGAGACGTTGATTTATTAACAGCCTCCTTGGTGTTTTCAATGTTGCCATTTCGAATTCTTATCGGCTCGATGCATCTTGAATTATAGAATAGAAAAAGAGATAAACAAAAAAATGTCTAGCACCTTTGCCTGTCAACGCAGAACATTTTTTCCACTCGCACAAATCCACCAGTGATTAAACAGTTTCCAGTGCCCTTCCTCAGATTGCAAAATCTTCATTGCCCACCAAGTGGATAACCATGTAAATTTCATTCACTGATATTTTTAATTCAATTTTGTTTCTTTTTTGCAAGGATTTATAATTTGTGATTTACGTTCTTGTTCAGAGTCGTATAAATTTGTTCAAAAACAAAATCTTAATTAACATACCGTCTAAGACTATCGGGTTAAAAATTGAATGACAGTTTTATAACGGTTAATATACATGAATGAAATAAAATGGCATGTATAAATAATAATAATAATAATAATCGACGTTGAGATGATCGATGCGAAACTCGTTTCTCCGGTATGCGAGAAGGGGTCGTTTTTCATAGCTCGTTTCAGGTTTTGTTTCGCTTATTGTGTTTCCCAGCGTTGAGAAAAGGATCTGCGCGAATTCGCTGCCTTGCCACTTGGTAGACATCTGCCACTGGCGTGGTAATATCGACGCGTCCCAGTGTCGTCACTTCCTGTCCTACGTACGGCCACCTTGCCCCGCCCTTTTCTCTACGATCGAGCGTGTCGCGAAAGTGCGATGGTTTTTACTTCCACGACACCCGGTACGCGGATCGTGAAAAACTCGGCGGCTGCTCTCCGGAAATGGCGGTAGCCAAGCGTATCCTCTACTGGCTAACTCTTTCGATAAGAAAGTCCTTGCTACTGACCTGAGGCACTGCTCTGTTCATTATCAGGACGGATTTGTGCTTCGCGAGATTCAACTACCTGCAAAAAAATAATACCTATCAACGTTTTTTTTTCTTTTCAAATTGTCACGTGTTCATATTGTATTTCCGTTTTCAGTTCCTATTTTTAATCCATTTATTAAATGTCGTCCAACCGAGAATACTAAATTAGTAACTCAATATTCAATCGATTCGACTGAATATAAGAGTTGATTGACAAGATGACGAATTGGTTAATTTAATTTGTTGTTATTTTATATCAGTTGTGAAGCTGCAATGAAAAAAAGAAAAAGATCAAAACAATTTGGAAAATAAAAAGTTATGAGAATTAATTACAAAGAAAATTTTAATCTAAACCAATTTAACGTTATAATTCAAAATTTTTATGAAAAATGGATATAAAGTTTGCCACAGATATTGAACCTGCTTTCGATCTCGGGTTTGTTTACTCGGCACGATCGACTTGTGCTGTAAATTATAGATGAATTATAGTCGTACCTAATCATCTGATTGCGAGTGAAAACAATTAATTATACCTGGCTGTACATTTTTACGTCAGGTAACAATTTTACCAGTCGCCCATGGGCTGTAAAACTTGCGCTACGCTCCTGTTCATTGCACTCTCCTAGCCACTTTCAACAGTCCAATTTTCTTATTCGATTAAGTGGCAGCGCGATGTTCTTGGCACGGATCACATTGCACTCATTTCACTGTAAATTTTGAGTCCAGCTATACCACGCGCAAGTGAAAATAAATTCCAGCGTTGAATTTAATACCTGCGGATTCTGCATATCAACATCATTTTTTTATTGCACATTCTTTAAATGGAACATATATAGCTACCACACATTGTTCTGCAAAGTGTTAGATTAGCATTATGACGTCTTTGCTAATACTTTCTCATCTATAAGCGAGACGAATGCAAAATGATCAGTTTTATTGCACGCTGTACCAGATTGCAGACCGGCTGTTATCATTCTAATCACGTAAAAGCTTGGATAATTGATTTGTTCCTGTGATTAGAGAAAAAGTCGTATAGAAAAATATTTCGACGTGAATTTTACAAAACGAACGCTAGAATCAGCGCGGACCTCTGTTTTGAATGTACGAAATTGTTCGGCATACGTGAATAAAATATTCAAATCGTTTTTTTTTTTTTTTTTTTTGACAACTTTTTTTTTCTCCGGCTTATACAACTTTTATCATGAAACATATTCTGAAATGCACTTAGTCAGTGTTGCTTTCTTAATATACTTTCGTCGCAGCGACGAGATAATGCGAGCGGAGTTGGCAATAAAAGATGGTAATAATAATGGCAGTTGAATAATAAAAGCGGCCGTGTTTGTAAATTCTCAATGAGTTATGCAATTAGGAAAAGATTTTTCGTGTAAAGATTTTCTCGCAATACCAGTCAATAGAGTTTAGTAACTTATTCAGCTCTTTTAATCGCCGGCATGCACGGCATTTCCGGCAATGTGACGCCCAGTGAAAAAGTGCAAAACAACGATAGAATTCCGAAGTAGGGGGTAAAGGAACTATACAAGCCTGGGCGACTCCAAAGATTAAATAACATAAAAATAAATAGAAACTTCATGCTCATGACTTCATTGAAATGATAAATTATCAAGTATATTATTTTAACGCTTAACATTATTTGTTGAAATAATGAAAAAGCCCTGATTCGACTTTTGAAAATCTAAAACTTTTCACGTAAACGTATTCTTTGAAGCCTCGTTTTTCAATTGAAGGAATAAAAGTTCTCGCCGAATATTGATTGAGTTCTGGGTAAAACAATTTTTACTACTTTTTTTGGTCGATGCTAACAACTAACAGTTGCGTTCTACTTTGATTCCACAAACCGGAAACGAATAAATCCTGCGGGTAAAACTTACGCGTCATTCAAGTTTTGATAAAAAAAACATAACTCCACTCCGAAGCATGTCATTACAGATTAAATACGCGGTAAGGACAGTTCATGCGACGAAATTGGAGATTTCTGGTATTGATTTCTTTACTTTGTTTTCAGTTCAATTTTTTTGTTGTGTTCAAAGTGAAAGAATAGTGATTTGAGTAGATTACATATGATTTTTGGGGAGGGCCTTGAATTGCTATTCGTTTCTTTTACACCTTTCTACAAATTTTGCAGCCTAGCCGATTACGATGATTGACGTGTCAAATCACAAGGCAACTCGCCGAGGATTTCGCTGATGCACGAATACCCTAATTCGGTCTATTTTATTTAATTTTCTTTCTCCATGAGCCCTCGACTAATTCTCGAGCCAAATTCAGCATCTTGAGCATTTAAAAAACAATTAAATTATCAATTTACAAAAATCGATTCGTTGCATTCTTCTCAAACGGTTAAACTCGCGCGATTAAGGGTCTCATCTCAACTCGAAAATGGCAAAAAATTCATTTCATGGAAAAAAACTTCGTCTCGGATATACTGATAGATCGCCATGTTTCTTTGGAGGTAGACGAGGAGGTAGATTTATTGGGGATTGTTTATATTGATTGTTTCAAAATATGAATCTTTTTGCACAATTTTTGTTGGCACAATCTTTTTTTGTCTCTCGAAGAAATTTGTTTCAAATGTTTATTCCCTTCATTCAGGGCACTTTGAAATTAATCGAACAATCTAAACCTGTATGTTCGATATATCAAGGGTTTGTTATGCGTTCCATTGCCTCAACCTGCGTTCAGGAAATTTTTTACAACTGTCCTAGTTTAGCGGAAACATCCAATTGTTTGCCGTAGCCGAGACGTCTTGTCCGTGTGTGCGCACTGTCCTATGTGTGAAAGAAATAGACTTGAGAATGAGCGCGAACTTTTTCGGCCGCGGCGCCTTGCGTCCTTCTTGGAAATGACCGTCTGAGATGATGATGCCGCATCGCATTTTCGGCCTTTAAAAATTTCTAAAGATGCATTCAAAATTGCAGTTCCAATTATCGTTAGAGATCTCGTGCCGAACAAAAAGGGCAGCGCTTCACTTTCATTTTGCAACGGGAATTAATTCGATTTGTGTTTTTCTTTCACATTTTGGTTTTTCAATGTCGTTTAATTTTCCAAATCAAACGAAAACATTTGAAATGTTTTCGTTTGATTCGGCTACTTGGCTCGAATTCATTGACGATTGTTATAGTACAGTTTGTAGACAAAAAAAATTTCTTAACAAGTAATTAAAAAATTCCCACAGTGAGAGAAATCACGATATAATCGACTGCTCGTTTGGATGCAAATTGATCACGGTGGTCTTCATAGACAAATGATCCTGCCGGTCGCTTGAGTTGTTGCCCAAAATAGACACTGTCCAAGGTGTGACCATGAGTTTCTCCTTCGGCGCACAGACAACGCGCTCGCACAAAAATGCGGCATTCTTTGATGTAATCGACATCTGATTTTTGAATTCATGTTTATCTCTCTGCGCTTTTGCTTCATCACTATTATTCATTACGATGCTTTGTGACCCATTTTTTTTTCTGATATCTAAAAGTAAACACACATAACTTTTATTATGATCATCTCATTGTCAAGAATACACAATTGTTCTTTTTTTATTCGCTTCACGGACGAGTTTCTTTTTAAATTGATACTACATGATAAACTAAAACTTTCGTGATTTGCAATTAAGTCCAGTCATCCTGCAAATTTTGAGATGAATTGATGACGTTGATAACATCGAATTCAGTTGAAAATAAAACCAACTCTGGATGGCTTCTAATTATGAACGAAATGTTCAAATATTTGTTAAGGGCCTTGGGGAGTATCGACAAAATTTTTGTGAGCACACGGACGAGCCTAACTCTTAGCCTTGAAACATGCCTATCGATCGGTTCGGGCACAATAAATGTATAGAGCGCAGTCGTAATAAAAGTAAAACGTCGACGCACTGAAATAAGATGAGAGATACGCTTCATGAAAGAAAATGAAAATATCTGCGATGGAAAACGTCAGGGTTTTTGCAAAATTCCAAAACGAGCCGATTGAAAAGCAAAAAAATTGAATGTGAATAAGCATTTCTCTACCTGGCGTGCAAAATGATATGTTTGTCAACGTTTATGACGGTAATTAATTTTTATGGACGATAAAAAGTGAAACAAAAGCGTCGATTCCACAGCAGCAAATTAAAAGTAATGCCATAGAATTTCGTTATATTGTGTTATGGGTTGTGATAAAGAGTCAAATCTTCAGCTGCTTAACAACCCAACCTAGATGATAATTATTATCGGTCTAGAGCATAAATCTAGATGAGAAAGAAGGGCGGGATCTTTTATAATACATTCCTGTTAAAGCCCCATCTCATCGAGAATCTGAACCCGTTCAATTTCGAAATTTCATTCCGCGGTCTCTTATAAGACGTCGTGGATATCTTTAATGAAAACTGTTGAGCACAAAATTGGAATTCGGCCCCGAAATATATATTTTTTTTAGCTTCATCAAATGGAAACAAAATAAAGTATATGAAAAAGTATGCGAGAAAACAACAGTTTTAGGCCGAACAAAATTTCCAAATGTTTTTAAAAATAACTATAGAGTGAAAACAATAATCTTTGCAAATAGTGTTGAAAATTTTCAAATTTTTTTATTATACTTTTTCTCCCCGAAAACGGTTTTTCATCCATTTTATCAGTAAGAATGTCAGATAAAATCTCAGTTTACCATATATGAACGGTTACTGTAATTTATCGGTACATATATAATTTTAAAGGAAATAAAAATTTTAAAACGATTTGAATGTTGGTTCCGTTTTTCATAGTGATAACAATCGGCCTGCATTAATATACCATGCGAAATCTTTGATACACAAGATTGAGATTGGCGCGAATGAAGCTAATCTGTTGAAGAACACAAAAGTCGGCACGTGCAATTTTCTGGGGCCTTGGCCTCAATTTCGACTCTGAACTTATCTAAACAGTTTTTGAAGTTTTTTATTCTACCGATGTTGTTGAATGTACCTTTTATTTTTCGTCGTGCAAAATGCCTGTTCGAACCTATGTCGAGTGTTCAAAATCACCGAGTAATTGTTAAAGCTCTTGCACAATCTCATGTGCGGGAACTTGTATTCTCGAAAAAAGATGATTGAACGCTGCAACTAATTTTATGAGATATGTTGCAGTATAAATTTTAGTAGCTAATATCCATGTAATTTCAATTCGCATTAAATTTATGGGATAATTTGAAGTAAATAAAATGTAATATTTTCAGTGCTTAAAAAAATGCATATAATGTATAACTGTTGTTAAATTAAGAATTATTAAATTGATGATTATAGTATAAATAAAAAAGGAACAAGGGAAGATCGCAGATGATACGAACGTGTTTTCTTTCAATGATTTATGTTGTTTCGAGATAAGCCTGAGAAATGGACACAAGTGAGAAAATGTGAATGTAAAATGTATTAACAATTTGATGGGCATGAATTTTATGTTGAATCATAAACTCGATTAGTAATAATTCGTGCAGATTATATAGTAGGATTCTTTTTATAGTAACTAAGTGTCACTGACACTAGTTTTATTTAAATTAATCAAGAGTAGAATATTTTTGCAAATTTATTCAAAAACTTATTATTCCTTATATGAAATAGATTATAATCAGACAAATTTAAATTTGACACATTTCTAAGTGAAATTTTATTTTTCAGGCAATCCTAGATGAAAGATTAGACAAAAGGGTTGACTCCATGCTAGAAAACGGATTGATTGACGAACTACTGGACTTTCATAAAAAATATAACGAGGAACGGGTTAGAAATAACGCGTAAGTATCAAATGTCAGACCCTGAGAAAAAAAAGAAAAGGAATTTTAAAAGGAGTCATCAATATCTTGCAGTGATCTGAAAATTAGTTCTTAAGATTTTTAATTCATTTAGCGTACACAATCTGTCACTGATTGAATGAATGAGCAAATGAAATTAAGTTGTTCCCCGTCAGCCGACCCTACTGGAAAAAGATGAAAAAAAATCAAAGAGCAAATAATATCAGTTTCTCTTATTGCAACAAAAGCATGTAAACTGACGCGCGTTTTTTTCTCGAATCAAAAGATACAGACAGGAAATTTGGATCCATAGACGACACACCTTTTCCGGGGTGTCGTACAAAACAAACACAGCCGGGGGTTTGATAACCCTTTTGTTCCAATAAAGTAACTGAATGGGACAGTGGTCAAATTTCTGTCTGTACCCCTATCTTTAACTTCTCAAGGAGACTGCTCTTCCCCTATTTCCCTTTGCGTACGGCATATTAAAGTAGACATTTCCGCGTTACATCCATAGGGAACTCGCACAATATAAACTCGATCTACTTACGGACACGCTTTATAATGTTTCCTCTTCAAATCGTTAATTAAAAACTTTCAAAGAGAGCATACTTAATCTTTCGCTAATTTCAGATTCTGGTGTAATTAAAATGAGCCATCCATCAACGGTTATTATGAATGTAAATACTCGGAAATGCATAAATCATTGAGCAAATTGAGTGATTTATTATAGAACCACTGTTTTTTTATGAACGAGCTTGGACACAGTAAAAAGGACCATACTTGACGAGCAATTTTCAATATATTTAAATGATTTAAGTGAAAAACAGTTAACGGTTTGCAATTAGTCAGTTGCGCAAAGCGACATGAATCCTAGCGATGGATGGTAGTTTGAAAAAAAAAAAAAAAAAAAAAAACAATAGAAAAAGAACAAAACTAAAATAACAAGTTGATAAACTAGTTTCAAAAAAGGAAATTATGCGAGGCACTATCAAAATCAAGAATCTGAATCGCACCTAAGTCAATTTCATAATCAGCTTGTACCCGCGACTTGACTTTTTCGTTTCAGACATATTTGTGCAGCATTAACTTGTCATGTTTATCTCATTACATTTATCTTTACAAACAAATACAAAGCAGCTTAGACCAACTTGGTTCAAGTACCTCGTATTTTATCTAAGGTAAATCAATATTACAGCGAATTGATTTCACATAGTTTCAACTCTGCGCTTTAAACACAGTTGTAGTTTTGAATTATAAAGTGTAACATAATACTGTTTTTGTTATATCACAACCGAACGTTTCATTTTATTATAACTATCAACAATTCGTGATAACATTTTTAACCTGAATGACAATTCAGTTTTTTTTTTTCATTCTAATAAAATTTTTGTTTTTTATTTTTTATTTGTAAGAAACTCATTTTGTACCAGCTAGAAAATAAACTGAGATATTAATTCACAGCACAGCGAGCATTTATAAGATTTATTTAATGTGAAATATAAAATACATTCGCATATAACATATACAATCCCGTAAAAATTGTTATCATAATATCTTATCATGCTGGAAATTAACTTCAATGCGTTAATATTATGTTTCATTTTGTATGTAAATGATTATAGCACTTCCCACGATATAGGTCGTCAACACAAATAAACAAGTCAACTTAATGTTCACACAGTCGACAAATTCCATAGGACTCGTATAACCGTACTTACGCAGTACGTGATACTTGTAAGTACGTGTTTAATGACGTTTCCCTTGTAATTGTTACTTAAAATCGCGTTTTGCAGAAGATGATCTACGAACTGAAATGACTGGCGGGCAACACAAAGTCGACATAAAAAACGTCCTATAATTCTCTTCCTTTATTCCTTTAACCATAGCTTACTAAAACCCAAAGTCTACAGGACTCGTGCCTCTCGTCATGATCCTTGCAATCATTACAAACTTTCATTTCAACACTTCATAAATTTGATTCTACAAAAAATTAATAAACACTGAAATTAAAAAATCATGATATTCAATATTTTATCAATTTTAATCTAAAAATGTTTTCATTGTCGATTGCTTTAAAATGGATTTCTCTTGTCTGAATACAAAAATAAAGATACTCTCACACGCTGAAATTAAAATCAATAAAAATATTTAATTGGAAAACAATATAGTGAATTCAAAGAGTATATAGTATGTATTTGTTTTTTTTTTTTTTTTTTTTTTCATTGTCCCGCGCGGTTTCTCTTTAATGTACTGGTGAATTCTCTGTGCATCGTATGTTACAAAAAATAAATTACAAATGATAATCTCGGTTGGAAATGGCGAAAAAAAGAAACGTGAACTCTATTATTTGTTAGTTGGGAAACTTAATTTAATACGAAATCGTTGTCTTTTTATTTTTGTTTTGTCTTCGATGAAAGACGTGATGCATTTTCTCGTGACTATAATGCTCGATGTCGATGCTTGAGAACCGAATGAATCAATCGAAAGGATTGTGCAAAACCTCATCAGAGAATCCCAGAACAAGTAAACGTTCGTTACTGTTCTAACGCGCGCGTTCTTTTCATTTGTTTAATTGCTTCGCTTTTTTTTCACGCTTACCCCATTCAATCGCAATAGTAATCCTGTCGATTGAGTGTCGCAAGCAGTTGCAATTGTTGTCTCTGACTTTTTATCGAAAATCCACGAGTTAATTAATCAATCAGGAGTGTGAGTTTAATTATCTTTTAAATCAATGAGTTCTTACTCAGTTGAGAAAATTTAAAATTTAATTACATTTTTTTTTGCAAATATTATTTATACTTTTCTTCGGTAAATTAACAAACGGAAATCAAATAAACAAATACGAAAGAATATTGAACGCAAATCTCTATGTCAAGGAACAGTTTATAATGTTAATTTACATTTGTACATTTTCAAGTAGATGTTTAATTTTCAAATCATCAAACTTATCGATCAATGATAAACTTGAATGAATTTTCATCCTCAATAAAAATGAATTCCAATTTTAATCAATTGTATGATAATGAAATTGATATTTTGTTAAAAGAAAAAAAAAATAAATAAAAATCTTATCGCAAAATCGTATCGAACTGTGTGAAAGTATATGGATACACATTTGAAAACTAATGATTATATAGGCTAAGATTTCGTAAACACGCGTGCATTTTTTTTGTACAGTGCACAGCGACGCGAAGAATTTCTAATAGAATGTATGTCCGAGCTTACGTTAATTTCCTGCCAAGACATTCTTTTGTCGAGCGAGGAGTCGCACAAACATGATAATTCGCTTGAGATTCTCATTAAACATTATTTTCACTTAATTTGCGCGGTTTTCCAATCGCGTTGATAATCTGCAGGATAACACCACCGGTCATACGGAATTTCACTATCACTCGTAGTATCAAAAATCTATCTTTGAATCAACGCGAACAGTGATTGAAATATTTTATTAACACCAGTGTTATGAAATTAGACAGGTTTATTGCCTTGGTGTCACCTTTTGTTTTCTATTGACAGAGATATCACAAACTCTTGGATTTAATTTTCGCACCAACAGTCTATTGATTTTCTTTTTTTATATACAATATTTGAAAAATGACGCTTTTTTAAAAAGTCAATTTCCATTTTTTCTTTTGATGACGAAAGCATGTAATTAACAGTCAAGTTTATTTTATCATTTGTCAGATCGTATAAAGTGTAGTTATCATGACGGACATGTAATATCTACAGGGAATATAGTAGAGGTTGAGTATAAATTAATAAAAAAAGTCTGTGCTCATTATGAACGAATAGTTAAAATTTCTGAAATACTGACTTTAATGTTACCTCTATTGAATGTCTGCAAGTTATTAATGTAAATGTTAATAGTTTCTGATTATTAATAAAACACATAACGTCCAGCGCTAATACTCTAGTGCAATCAATATTTTAATTATTTGTTACTTTATACGTTCGTCAGGAAGACAAATGTATGGCTGCTTTGTTAATATCACTCGGCTGCTGATTATTCATTCACACACGAAAAAAACTTGATTCATTTCTACGAGTTTCCAAAGAACATTTTTTTTTAACTATACACCGTCAATAGATTGAATGTATATTTTTTTAGTTGGAGTTACAACACTGTTGTCGGAAAAAAAGGAAAAAACCGAGGAAAATGTATAGAACAAGATTTGCATGAAAATTGTTTGAATCTTAGAATGTCTTGAATTCTCATTCAATGTTTTAAAGAGAAACTTTGAATTCATATAAATTGTTTGAATGAAGGCAATTGATCGGTTGGATGATTAACGTTTGATCAGAAATTTATCGATTTTCTATGAAATTCTAACTACAATTCATATCTCAAAACCACACAACTTCGTGTTTATCAATAAAACTGCTGAGTATTAGAAACATGTCAAACGTTGATAAGGTATTGAAAATAAATATCGTTTTAAGGAAACAGACAAATCATCTGGTACTTTGACCACATTCAATGTCACCGCTAAATAAATCTGGATGATATGAATTTTAAAATTTTCTTACTAAAAGTTCGTTCGTTTTTTTCTTTAGTGGTTTCAGTTTCCACGATAAGGAATCATTGAAAAGCTCAGACTTGTGTGACACCGTGAAAATTTCGTTCTCCTTCGTTTGAATCTTCTTAAACTTATATATCAGTTCAAGTGTTCCGGGCGCTTATGTTCCATTAAAATATTTATCTCAGAAATTGTTGCCATCGTGACGCGTAATTGCCAGCAGCGTTGCAAAATGCTGAAACTGTTATCGCGCGAAATAGCAGCGAATCTGATAATGAAATGAATTAATAACGGGCAGATAAAGTTACAGCGCGGGGAATCGCGTTATTCAAATGAGTCGTCGGTGTAATTAAGGAAAGAAGCAGCCGGTTGGCAACCGACGAGGCAGGGCCGCTGATAAGGCTCGCAATGTACGCCGAAAGCGTGTTCCCGCCGTTGAGATAGTGTGTTGCGTATTTGTGCACGCGCGTCGCGTGTTTGCCGCGTGCAAATATCGCGGACTTTTTATGATCGAATACGAGGCCAAGGATCCCGCGAGAAAATTCAAATCCAAGCGATGGTACGCGTGTGCTCGCGCGACCAACGGCACACCGCTCTCGTGCATAGAAATTCCGCCGGGAATGCAACCGGTTACGGCGCGCGCGGCGCTGGTCACTCTCGGTCTGTAGCTTTTGGCGCGGCACATAAGTCATACATCAATTTTTGCCAATTAAATTCAATTGCCGCGCACAAAATTTCGACATCACGATGCCGACGGTTTTCTCGGTTCTTTTTTTTTTTTTTCACCGCTTCGCGTCTGCTGCCACCTTTTAGAATTGCGAACATTCATGCCCCGTTTCGTTCTCCTAAGTACATATTAATTTCAACGGTGTATTCAATGCCGACGTTAAGATTGTATCTCAGGGATAATGAAATATTTCGTCTCTGACATTTTAATACCTGAAATAAGATAAACGCACGAAATGTCTGCTTATGGCCGGCCATTGTTCGAATTAAAAGCAAACAATTTGCGAGAACCAAATTGTTGTTTCTCGTGGATTATTTTAGATTTATCGTCACAAGATCATGAGAAGAATTGATCCGAGCTGGGGAATTGAAACAATTCGGATTATTGATGGGAAAAGTGAAATTTAAAACAACAAAGGTATAATTATGTGACAGAAGAGTTTTGCAAAAAAAACTTGTACTTTGGAAAGAACGTCATTTTTTTTATTAATAGATAGTTAGTTACGTTGTTTGATTGCTCAACTAAGTTGGATGCATGTAATTTTGTGAAAGACTGTAATTCGCTTGTGCACATGTTAAAAATGCAAGTTTTTTTTCGTAATTCTTCTCTGACTATTAATTATTTGATTACAGACACTTTTTTTAAGTTGCTGTTGTCTGCAGCTGAATAGACTAATAAATAAAATCTTTCAATTTCTTATTTTTGGAGCATTTTGATGAAACATGATCTTATTATTAATGATGATACTTTGTTTTTAGGTTGGCAGACTATACTACCGGTATATTCCAGAGTATAGGCTTTAAGGAATTCCACAACTATTTGATTTTGTCCGAGGAAGAGAGGAAAAGCGAGAAGGTAGGTACAGGAGAGTATTGCACAGTCGCGCATACATATGTTAGTATCAAAGTCCACTGTAAACGCACCATAGATGGAGAAAAGTGGGTTAGACTGCAGCAGTCCATCAGTGTCTTATTGTATTGATTCCTCTGTATAATTAATGCGATTGCGGTACTGATACTTGACAATTTTATGCAGATAATTGAATCGGATGGGCAACAAATTTATGTATAACGTAAATTGTAATTTCACGTTATACGAATATTCACAAAAAAATGAACGTTTTATTACAATGATGATTCGTCGTAGCTTAAATGTCAAGTTACGCAAAATTAGCAGAAAATGTCATAAATAATCCAATTGTACTGAGGAAAGTAATTTCAATTAGCTCGCGTAACCGCCACGTACAAATATTTTAATTTGATGCGTCTTTTTATATGGAAACCTTTTTTCTGCCAGACCTACGGGATATCGTCAACAAATTTTGCTGGAATGTTAATGCTCCGATGAAAGATTATTGTAATATCAGCGATATCTATTGTAATTAGGAGATAATTTTGGTGCGTTTCTGTTTTGTAGAAAGTGACTTTCACATATCTAGGGATATTTTTTCCTAATTTTTACTATAGTACGTGAATTTGCACTGAGATCGTCAAATTTTATTTCAGATGTTATGATTATAAACTTATTAATGATTAATGTTTCATTTTTAGGGACAAAAAATTTTAGAACAAGGAATTTTAGAGCTGAAAATTGCAACGAGGCAATACTCAAGACGTCAAAAGAGATGGGTTATGAACAGATTCATACGTAGACAAGAAAGAACTGTAGGTATCAACAATTGGAACCATTTTTTTTGCGTTACATTTTATCAAGTCATTTATATAATTGTTTTGTTATCATAAAACTTATCAATCATGGCACAAGTTTTATTATTTAACTAGCTAAAAAAGAAACACTTAAATTCTCAAATATTGTTGTTACAAATTCCTTCATTCGCAACATTTCATTACCATTGGCAAAAAAAAAAAAAAATAAAATAAAACGCAAACTTCAATCAAAATTCAAAAGAATATTCATACACAAAATTATAATTATCATTAATTTGATCTATTAAATTTGATCTTTTGATAATTGACATGTTTGGTTGAATAAAATGAAAACATTTGGTAAAATAATCGATAATGAAAATGCAATACCGTCAAAATACAGTTAGTTTTTACTTTAATAACATCATGTAATGAAAATAACCGAATCGATTGTTGTAAAAAGAAGTTGATCGAAACATGGTTTTTTGCTGAATAAATCATTGTACTTATAGTATGTCTCGTAGGTAGGACTAGATCATGAAGTCAATTCCATGAGAAATTGATGAAACTTTGCTTAAATTTTCTTCCACGTATTCTCTATCATTTCGCAAAGTTCGAGCAATTTTGTCTATCTATAGAAGACGACATATAAAAATTTAAAGCTGGATTAAAATACATGAGAGAAACAGGAAAATGTTAGATAAATTTCAGTCATCTGATGTTATCTCACTTGTCAGTTTTGAAATATCCACGAAAAGCCAACAAAAAACTAATACAACAATCCTTATACTAAAAAAATTATTCATGCGGAATTTGATGAAAATCGTGTACATAGTTTATGAGTTATTTAAATTTGAAGGAGGTTGAAATGGATTATTTTCGTCTTCTTCATCATAACGTACTGGACCAGTAATTCTAATTTTGCATAAAGTATAAAAAGTAAAATGTTTTTTTAATGAATGAAATATGCATTGACAAATGAAGATAAAAGAAATAAATTTAATATTCAACATTATTCTCTATTTTTTTTCATATTGGCTGAATTTTACGGATTGTTTAATTTAAGGATTCATAATTGAATATTAAATAGACTTTATTACCTTTTTGTTGGCAATTATCATCAATATGTTATAAAGTAATAAAACACAGTATGATTTCAACATTGGTTTAATTTATGTAAACTAATTTTCATGTTTGTTTTCAGGAGATTCCTGTGTACACACTGGACTGTACGGATGTAGAACAATGGAATGAAAAAGTTTTGAAACCAGCAGAAGAAATCGTATCTGCTCATATAGCGGGCAGAAAGCCTGATCAAAAACCATTGAATCAAATTTATGAAGATAAGAAAACGACCGATAGCAGTACCGACAATGCACACTTCTGTGAGGTAACGCAATTTGTATGAAATTGTATCTCATAATACTCAAATGATGTTACAGCGCTTTGTGAAAAGATACTCACATAAAGTTCGGAATGAACCAAGTTTGATAATTCAAGAATCATGATTTACAAACAAGTAACGGACCGTAATAACATTGATACATCAGAATGCAATGTAAAAATCGATTTTTGTTATGGAATTCTTTTTTAACGCTAACATTAAAGTTGTTTGCCATATTATAAACCAATTGATGTTTGAATTCAAAGTTTATTTCCATAGTTTTAGTATTTCCGTACGAATAATTAGATCTTAAAATTATGATTAATTAATTTGTTTTGACTAGACCAAGAAAATGGATTTATGAGACTATTGAATACCAAATTAAAAAAAAATTGTTTTCAGACTTGTGGCAGACATCTCATGGGAGAATTGCAGTGGAAGCAACATTTGGAAGGAGCCAAACATAGAAAGATAGTTAACAGAAAGAAAAGAGAAGAGTTGCGAGCTGTGGAAGAAAGCAAATCAAAACTAGACGTACAGTTGAACTGACTTCTTTAGAACATTCTGTGAAATTATGTTCAAAATTGTTACATAAATATGTTTAAGTTTCAAAAAACAGCGAGTGAAACGTCAGCACAAACTAAAACAGACTTAATATGTATGAATAGTGAAAAAGATACTATTATACTTGTGAAAAAGATACAATGCAAAAATGTTCATATTGTAAATCAGTTATTTGTTAGTGTTACAACTGTAACAGTGGATGTATAACTGAAAATGTTTTTCATGTATGACTTCAAAATTGATATTTTTATGAAAATGTTTGTAAATTTCTCGTTGAGCATATACTATCAGAAAAAATATCTATATTCTATTGATTTTATCCTCCTCCATACTACTAATGATAGCTATATTTTTACTGAAATAATGTTGATGAAAATAAGAATGAGCGAACTAAATTTAATCCTATATCGGTAAAATTATGACAAAATTAACATGGGAAACTGCTTTTAAATGGAAATTCCAATCAATGATAATATTCATTATTTTTATCAACCATAAGGTGATAATAATGTGAATTATTATTATCAAATCGTGGAATAATTTCATTTATGCAACTGTACTCAAACAAATTTAAAAAAAAATCACAAAAATGTTATTTATTTTTAAGTTATTTAAAATTCTATGTTTCTTTTGATACAACCGCGCCGACTGCCAATACAGTAGAAAAAAAGATGCAGAACAAAATTTTTTATCTAAATAATAAATGCAAGCGAGTTTTAGGATGTTTTGATCATGTTTTTTTTATTAAGTGCTTTTTTGACAAAATTTAATTATTGCAAAACAACAATCACTTATTGTAATGTCGGTATTATAGGTTTTTATGTAACACTCAGTGAATCATTGGTAAAGAAGAATAAGGTAATATAAAATAGCCCTTATATCTATTTTTGTATTTTCTATAATATTTTATTTTTATTTTAAATTGGAACTATTCAGAGATCAATTTTTTTATTAAAATTGTTTTTAAAAAATGCATACCATAGATGTAGTTTTGAATTACACATTCAATAGATAAAAATAAAATGTCGAGATTGTCTACCGTTACATTAAACTAAGTACTTGTTTTATAACTAGACAATAATAAGTTTTAAAGCTCTCAGCTAAAATTCTTTTCTAATTGAAGAAGAGTGTCTAAGTACCTTAGTTGAATTCTGAAACGAAATCAGCCTTACTAACGATTCCATTTTACTAAAATTTTTAAAAATGTATACTTTTTTAATTAAGAATTATTGGAAAATTGTAAATAAATCCAATATTTTATTACAAGATTTCAAACGTTGTTTCACATTTTACTATAGAAATAATGTATCCAATATACTTAATTAATCATTTACTAACAACCAAGTTATTAACGTGAATATTTTCACAATATTGAAAAAATATGAGACGAAAAATTTAGCATGAAAGTTTGAACAAGTACCTGGGTAATAATTGATTTATTTAATCTGATAATTATGTAGATTAAAGTCGCCAGTTCACCGCAAATGTCTGTTATTTATTTAATATGTTGATGCAAAAGTAAATTACACACACATAATTATATATTTTAAATATTTTAAGATTTAATATCAACTGGTAATTGTGCTTCTATGACACTACACCTGAATCACACATTAAACATAGTTGTCTATAAATCAGCCACGCCTAGACATAATAAATTGTATCACTTATCTATTTGCGATCATATATAATAACTAAGTTTGTTCTTGACACACTTGTAAAGGAAATAAATAGACCCCTTTATTCCTTGATTGGTTTCAAATTCCTTTTTGGCTGACATTCGCTTCAAGACCGTTTAATAACAGAGACAGAAAATTGAATAGGTTCATAATTTGTAATTTGTCAATATAATTTTCATAACTTAATTGACAACCATTTTTTACGTTTTATATATAATTTAAAAAACTGTCATTTGAAATAAAAATCAAGTTACCATAACTATGAGATCACTATACATATAAAGACATGAGACCCTCGGTATAGTGTATGCAGTTGAAAATTTTATAATTAACTGATTATGTTGCACCAAACATTTACGTTTTAATTACCATCCTCTAGGATGTATATTACCATTCGGAATAACGTTCGTTACATAAATTGCGTTGCTAACAAAAGAAACGTTGGAAAAAATTCATTGTGAAATGTTGCACTAACATGTCCTTTGCTTTCTTTTCATTGTTATTTTTTTCCTTCGTCTTTTTCTCTCTCACTCTGTCTCACTTTTACTCTCACAAACCCTCGAAATGAAACAAAGCATGTTCATTACGGTGTTCGAAATGAGCAAACTTAGCCGAAACATAAGTAACGAGCAGTGACATTAATCTGACTTGCAAGATAAAGGCTTTCGTCTGTTGTGTTAATTGAAATTGCAATGTCGAAAAAACATGTTCGCTAATGCTCCCTCAACGTCAACTATGAATCCACGTCTTTTAGGTAATTCAGCTTCTGACGAAGCGCTGAAACTGTTTGTCGCATCCGTGCTTCTACAATACCGGTTTCGTTGATGGTATCGTCAATTTAGCGTTCAAGTGAAACTCTAGAATTCACGACCCCGCTCAAACAGAAAACGATTGTAAAGGCAAAAGAGGAGACGCAGCGAAAAAATGGTAATATCATCTCGCTGGCCATGAATTGCAACATGATCATGAATGTGTGCGATAATGTATAAGCTATTGAAATTATTTCAATGCTTCAGCTTACTGAAGTTATCTCGACAAAAACTTTTCATAATTCCTTTTAGCATAAGTAAATTTTTGTTAATACTTGCATCTTTGTCAACGACATTTTTCAGCTTAATTAAAATGAATATAATCTCACACGATTCTCATGACGATCATGAAAATTGTAAAATTTGTTCGAGTGTTTTCGATGATGGCATCTAATTACGGTGGTAAAATGGTAAACGACCATCTCTTTGGCAAAGCCTTGATGTGATAGTACAGTCAATGAATCGCTGATTAGAATTCCTCGTTCGATTCTAGCCTGGTGCTTGGATTCAAATTCACAGACATTATCTAAACCACAAAGTGAATCAGACAATCGATCTAATAGACTAATACTCATAGTTTCACGTAATGTAATACTTTTCAAGAAAGTTTATTAAAAGCTTCAATTCAAAATGAAATTGTTAATTTTTTCAATAGTCGCAATATAATTTGTATGCTAATAACAACGAAGATTTTAAAAATCGATTTACACCCGAAGACCAATCTCATGATTCAATTTGGAAAAGTGAAAAGAGATAGAAATGAAATTCTTCGCACCATTATGAAACTTTGCAATCGCAATTTTCTCACGGTGATACAGTAATGGCACTCAATTAAGTAGAATAGCACTTTTTTTTGAAAATCTCCAAGACACCGAGTAGAGAATTTAATCAACAATTTTTGTACTTCCAGAACACCTTATTAGCGAGCGATGACGATTCCAAAAGTGTTCCATAAATTTCAGATTCAACATTGACCTAAAATGAGCATTGCAAAAAGAATAAAAAATCACGATAAAAAAAAAATATATAAAATTTGCACGTCGCGTTGAGACTGAAATCAAATTAACAATGTAAATCGAGATTAGGCAGCCTTGAAACACGTCTGAACGGAGCCAACGAGGTATAACAAATGTCAATTCGATTAAAAATAGCTCCTCCACTTTGAAATGCTAAGAAGCCGCCGCCACTTTTCGCAACGATTGCATTCATTCGTCATTTCCCTCAAACAAGTGACAGAAAACATATAGCCATCATCTTTTATCCATTAGAATTGCAGTCGTTGGAATAATTGGACCCTGATTGCAACTTAATGACATAATAGAATTCGTCTCAAAGCGCCGCTCCTCTGGGACGAGTCAAATTCGAGTGTCGCAGAAGGATGGACACGGTGTAAACAAAATGCAGCGAAATTGCCGGGCGAAATGAGAGAGGGCAAGTGAAATTTACTGGTGTGTGCATTAAACGTCGCACTCATTACGCCTGATGCATTTGCAACGAAAGGGAGCAATAAAAATTTGAATAATGAGCATCAAGAGGTGGAGGGGGTTGCAAGGGGGTGGGTTCGTACCAAGTGGCGCGAACTTAATTAGTCGAGCGCGTTGAAGAGAGCACTCGGCGTGTTCCCCGGGCGGCCAATCACTCCTTCGACCGGCATCTTTCACGTGTCGGTCTGTCACGTGACCCGGGTGAACCCGGCGCAGCTCCGTCGCGCCGGGTCTCGCGCCCATTCAAACGCTGTGTCTCTTTTCTTTCCCCTGTTGTATATCCACTTCGTAACTCTCTCGAGAGTAGTTACATTATCCTCGCATCTGGAGAGAGTGCCTCTCAAGAAGAGACGCGTAAGCGCTGCGGTGCGGAAGCGGGAACAGCGTAACGACACGCGAATATCGAGTTGGTGGGACAACCGCGAGATGGGGACGCCTGACCCGATGCCCGGCGTCGGGGCGCCGGCAGTTGCAAGCGCGACACGGCCACGTGCAAACGAATTTGAAACTGCCGGCCCGGCGAATTAACACCCACTTCGTCCTCCACACACGCGTAGTCTCCCCGGTTCCCAATGGCGCTCGATGCGGCCCACCGACCTCACGTCCGAGTCACGAGTTGGCTCTGAAAGTAAAAAAAAAACAAGCCCGCCTGTAAACTGTAGTTGGGATCGGTACCCAACTGGTACCGCAAAAAAAACATACACGAGCCAAAAAAAGACTGGGAAATCGGTTCACCGGCAGCGCCGCGGCGCGGTGACATTGAGACCTTGAAGGGTTTGACCTTGGCGAAAGGCGCCACCTGGGAAGCTCAGGAAGGCGGGACCAGGCTGGGGCGAAGGACCTCTCGTAGAAGGCGACAGTTTTGGAGGCGTGTGACCGGTACACGTGGCCCGAATTTGATTACAAGCTGACCGCTCTTCTGACGGTTTCAGAAACGTTTTTCGGACGATGCTTTTGATTTGCGCGCCGCGAATGTTACGCTCGCATAGAGACGGCCCGTGGAGGTGGCTATGAAAGTCGCGCAACAGACGCTGTTACCTCCAACTGATCGCGAACACCAATTTCGATAGGATTATTTTTTGTTTATTGGTTTTGTAACGCGGCCAGTTTCGACAAACTTTCTGACCAATTGCAATCCGCCGCGACAAAACGACAGCCTGGATTCGTTCAGCCACCAGTGAAGCCGATGGAATGACTCAATATGTTGCCTAGGTAAGTGCGAGGGTGGCGCGTTCGGGAAACGTCGATTTCACATCTCAGGTTCGTTTTTTTGTTTTTTATTTTTCCCCCACCCCCCCCCCCCTGATCGACCGGCATCGCAGATGCTCGTACCAAACTCTAAAGAATTTCCATTAAGTTTCGCGCTGTTGTTTCTTTTTTGCACGGAAATATTGAATGTCTTCGTTGGCAGCAACTTTTTTCCTGAATTATGGGTTGTATAATTTGGACCTAAACGATATTGTTGTCTTCTTTTTTCTTTCAGTAATTTGTTCCCTTTTAGAAATGTTGTACATTATTACATTCTAAGAATGCAATAATGGATGATATTAAAAAATTGTTCACTAATTTGAATTGGTACAGATTATAACATGATTCGTAGAAAGAAAAAAGAAAAATTGAAACAATGGATGAACTTCTTATAAGGTTGTCCTTCAATTGTGAAACACGAAGGACAGCTGTGTTCAGTTCTCGAACTTGTATTGCAGGGATTTGTATAAATAAGTAATGCCGTTTAGTTAACGCCAGCGAAAGCGCGCGAGTCGATGACTAGATAGATTAGGAATTCATTTTGCACACAACAAAGTTACAGGCGAACGAGACAGATAATAGAAATGAGACGATTTGTTACAGTGAACATGCTTGACTGTGTGCAAAGTTACAGCACAGCGATAGGTCGTATGCAAATCTCATGATTCATACGCGTGTTAGTAAGATATTACCGCACGTGACATTAATAAAAAAAGAGCATGCCCATCAGAATGGAAATAAAAAAAAAGATCTCTCAGAGTTAAAGTTTTTATGGTTATTGAGATTTTATCGGTCGTTTCGTGTCTTTTACGCGGATGTTCGAGCAGTTGTGCAACTTGAACTTATTTGCATCCAGCATCATCCTGTACTGCAATTTATTTCCTATCACATATTATTTTACGATATGATTTTTTTCTCATTTAAAATCAAAGTGACAGTCTCATTAAGAATTAAACATCGTTTTGTATTAACCGCTATTGTAACTTTTGAATGTCGTAATAGAAATATGCTTGTTCACAATGCCCTGATATTTATTTTCATGCGAAGTGAAGGAGAAATTTAATGCAGATCAAATAAGCTTTATTTGCGAAGCGATTGTAAGGCTCATATGGTTCAATTTTTCTGTTTCTGAGTTTAAATACACGGTGCTCAAATAATGCATAATGGACCAGCGCGACTCGTAACCCCTATGTCGAACACTAGGGTCATTCATACTCAGGCAGTTCTTTTCTCATTTCATAAAAACTCTTACAGCCGGGTATATAAATAAACCTTCATTTTATATTTGTTTTCAATAAAATTTTCATTCATCCATTTAACCATATATGTTAGTATATATATAATTGTTATATATGTGTATGAAAAATATCTTTACATAAATAGGAAAACGAAAATCATCTCAAAATAAACTTTGAAGATGGTTTTCTTTTTATTTGAACTCAAAAATCCAAATATGAACTTGAAAGATTTTTCTGATAAGGAATTTTTGTTGGTTTAGTTAATGTTTAATAAATATACACTGCATGTTTTTTCATCATTTTATCTACACTTTTCAATTACTTAAAAAAAATTGGAAAGCATTCAGTCAACAATTTGAAATCATTCCTATGAAGTTCCATTAAAACTTTTTTAAATCTGGCGTTCGAATGGAAACTCTGCGAAGTTAAAAATACGTAAATATAAATTAGAGCTTATAGATGTTTGCATTCTTGGACTTCCGCGCGTTTGACATTTCCATCAATTTACCAAGCTAATTATAGAATCGCGGTTAAGAATCATTCTGATGTGCTTTTAGGAATGAGATGTATATGTTTTTGAGATGACATAAATTTTTATTCTTCCAGTTTCAAACTACATATATTTTTGTGACAGAAAGCAAATAGATTATATGAAAAAATATTCGATTTATTTTTCAAAGTCTGGGAGGAATATACTTACGTAAATGAGGAACACATGAAATCATGATTGATGATATGCTGTTCTGTTTATTTATTTGAACGCGAAAAATTTCAAGGTGCAAAAGGTTTCATCCATCATGCGTATTATTATAAGATATTAAAAAAATGTAAAAATTGAATTTAGATATTTCATATTCACTGTCATATCTATAAATAGAAAATTTTTTTAGTTCATTTCTTATACGCTGATCAATCATGACATAAGAATGTATATACTTTTTGTTATAAATCTACAAATATTTTTAGTACATATTTCATTTTTCATTAACTTTTTTGTCAGAACAATTTCATTTTGCACAAACGATGCATTAAAAGCTTCCAGACGTTCAAAATGTTTAATTAACTTTTCTGATTATCTTCTTCTTTGGTAACCAACTATGCTATATAAATCTTTATTAATGCCCTGTCAAATAAAAATGGACATCCGTCTGTCATTTTATTGACGTTTACAAAACGACCCTGGCGCACGTTATGGGAATTTCATGTACAAAGATTGCCTTGCATCTTTTATTTCAGATTTACTGCAATTGTAATCAATTTCTAAAATAAAAATTTCACCATTGCACTGCTTCGTTCTAATCTTTTAAAGCAAACATTATTTCATGCTAAAAATAATTTTATCAAATTAAAGAAAAATATTCACTGAACCTATTAAATTTTAGTTGAATCAAAAAAAAAAATATTAGAATTGAAAATAAAGTTAGTTCAATAATGATAATTAAGTTTGATAATAAAGTTTAAGTTTAATATAACAAAAATTTATTAACTTTAGTAATAATTTTTTTTTAGCGTATTATTCATATTGTGAACTGAAAGAAACATAAACTGCGATTGTTATTATTGAGTCGTCAAACAGAATAAAAGTAGGTTCCAAAATGAGTTTTTTCTTTACATGCAAACGTCCATTACTCTGCAGAGAGGTAAATGAAACAATTTTTTTTCTTTTTATGGAAAAAATTCTTTTGGTCACGGGAAATAAACGCAAAATGTATTTTTTTAAGCAATCAGAATCTTGCTTGGTGAAATTGAATTTCACATTTCGCCTCCCTTAATTGAAAATATATAGTTTCGCGTATAGCGCATGTGTCAATAAATCATGTTTGTATAATGTTTAATCAGCGTTTTAGTAAATTATCGTTTTCCCTTTGTAAAAGCCAAAGTAGCTGTTCGATTATTTTGAATTATTCGATCGGTTATATTTTTGAATATTGATCCTTAAAAACGTATAAGATGCTCCCTAACATCAATCAACTACTTTGTTATCTTCATTCATTGACTTTCATTTTATTTATATACCTCGGACGATTTATAGCACGTCAGCAAAAGAAACATGCAACGATCGAGAAACTAAGTAACGCCATATTTTTCACCGACCACGCTGCGTCGATGGCTCCAAAAATGTGTTTATCGATTTCGCGAGGAAGACTTCTTTCTTTTGGACACAAATGATAAAAAAAATGTTTTATTTTTGAAAAACCTGAAAGCAATATAATTTCCCTGTGCAAAAAAAGCATTCGGAAATGATTAGCACTTGATTGCGATGATTTTTCCAACGCAACATTGAAGTATTAACATAATATTTTAACTTCATGCATGATAAAGTACTATGTTTATCAACAGTTTGCAGTGACGAAGTAGTCTTGATATTTCGAATATGAAACGGAGAGCACCCCCTTCTAATGGTATTTTCAATAAAGCGGATCGAACAATCGTTCAATTTCACGAAAGTAATTACGTCGAGTTGATTTTCTAAAGGCACTACCGACAAGTAGATTAATGCGTTAATTGAAAAATTTGAATGGCAGAAAATGGAAAGCAACGGTGCCCGTCTCTTTTAGATGGTTGTTTCGAAAATTCAACACGTTTTACTGTACAGGGTGACAACTCATTTATATATCAATTCAGCTGGCTCTCGACATTAAGTGGGAACGAATTCACAAAACAGGGATAATTTATTTATTTATTTTTTTTTTCACCAAACAAACTTTTATATTAATCTCAATCCCTTTTAATATTTTTGCGCATTTTTTGTACAGTAATTTTCGTATAATTTGATAAAGCAATAAATTCTTGAGTTGATGAGATGTCGATGAGATGAAACATTCATTTCTATCCACGAGAAAGTGCACGTACAAATAACTCGAACGTTGAGCCATGTTTATTTTAAACTCATCTTAAATATTTTATTGTGTTATTGTGTCTGTGTAATTTTTCTAGCAGCGGAGAATAAATATTCAATGAAAATATCTCACTACTACTGCTCTGAAGGTGTGGGTACAATACAGCAAATAACATTGTCCTACACAGTTCGATTTGCTCATTAGTATTTTAAAGCGTCCTACGCACTTGTTTCATACAATAGTAATTTTTGTACAAATCTTGCTTAAATTTCAAGATCGTCCGATACGGCACAAATCACTGCTGAAGTACCGTTATAAATTCGAAAATCACATTAATTTTCATCAGCGATATGGTTTTCACCCAAGCTGAACAAAAAGGCGGAAGAAGACGGACGGAAACATAAAAAATTGTGCAAAAATGTCTTGTATGAAATTTGATAATGTATACCTCGATAAAATATGTTTAAAACAATTTGAATTCAGTGAATCGGTACAATTTTTATTTTTCGTATGCACAGAAACAGTTGTATCTAATTTTTCTTTCTCTTCTCAGTAATAAATAAATAAAGAAATAATATAAATTCGAACGATAGAATTTATGATAAAACGAAGTTGCGATGCATTTTTAAATCAGACTTTCGATTTGCGTTCAACACATATTACGTCAACACTCTATTATTCAACGTGAAGAAAGTCGAAGGTAAAGATAAAACGAATAAATATGAGTTGATGAAAAATTTTATGAACGAATCTCGAAAGGTATCACGAGCGGCAATAATAATAATAATGAATGATGATGACGAACAACAGATGGTACATCGTATTTATTGTGTAAAAACTATTTGATTAAATATTTGATCTTTTATAGCGGATCAAAAAATAACGTACGGCAAAAACGTATATAAATTGCAAAAATAAAAAAAAATAGTCAGAATAGCTTTATTTTAAAACCAAAAAAATTCAACGTAACTGTAGTCATTTAAAGTGAAGTAATTGAGTATCGTCAGACAGACAAGCGAAAGTGATTTTCATTTCGTAAAAAAATCATTCAGCCGTTTGATTTTTCAAACAATTAGTTTGTCACTTCTCCACTATTCGTAATTCAATATTCGAAGCACGAAAATGCACCCTAATGAACTTTTTTCACAGGTAACAACATTTTCGCTATTATATTTTTCTCCATTGTCGAGCAAACCCATTGTTCTATTTTAAATGAAAAAGGCCTTTTATATTTTCTGTTACATTATGCACCTTATTCGTTTAAACAGTAAATTCTTGTTCGGGTCAGCAAGCATGATTAATTCTTCATCGATTATTATGTAAAAGCATTTTGATCCAAGGTATTTAAATTTAATTCTAATCAAAAGCAACCGAGTATAACAAACGCGTTAGTTGCTTGAAATTGAAGAACTGAATACATAATTTGTTGTAGTTACTGGCAGATGCAATGTTATATAACAATTGAATAAATATTCTTATTTTATACCTTAAACAATTTCAATGACTACCATCAAAGTTCTCATGATGTTCGTACACACTTCACGTCGGTATATTTGTTTAATTAAATCATGCGTCAAGAAATTCCGGTGAACAAAAATTATGCTAATAGAAACTCGCCGGACGTGTTTCAAGCGACAGAACAAGTGGTTGAAACTAAGGCTCTGGAGGAGGATTCTTAATTAAAGAATTAAGGAATTGCAAAGTTGCGAATGAATTCTCCTGATTCGACATTTGCATCCGAAATATCTGAGAATCGAATATTTATATTGCTGATGATGTTTAAACGTAAAAAAGAACGTGTAAAAAATGCTGTATCAAAATCGAGTCGATAATTCAGATAGAAAACGTTGTTGCCGCAATCGAAATATCCATAATAATAATGCAAATTTTACTTCATCATTTTTGGGACAAGCTTAATGGATTTCCATGCTGTTGGAAACCGTTTAAAATGCGCATACACTTTAACCAGTAATTAATTTATTAGATTGTCCCCATCGTTAATTGCGATTGGCAAAATCGAAATCTCTCAATGCGACAATAAAATAAAAACGTTAGCGACTGTAAACACACTCGATCACTTTCTCTTATACCTCGACAATTTTTATCCTTTACGAGCTCTTTTATATACTTCTGATTTTTATATGTTAACTGATAATTTCATCAAAAAATTTTAATTAAAATTTTTTTTTTTATAATGTAAATCTTTTTAACTGATTATTATTTTATCAAGATAAATCCACATTGCAGAGAAACGTCAATTACTGTAATTAAAAAGAATCTATTTGTACATAAATGAAGAAAAATTGCACTGTAAAAGTTTAAATTTGGAATTAAAACACAATGTAAGAATACTTAATAATATAAAAATACTGTTTCTAAATGAAAAAAATAACGGTTTATAAAATCAGACGATTTTTCTGAAATAAAAAGTTATCTGCTAAGTTACTATAATATACCTGCACTGTATATTTTTCTTTTCAAAATAGTTTGATACCTATAATTTAGCATGGTTATCGAAGTCCTTTCGTTGTGATGTTCGATAGACTTCAAGACCATTATTGCATTACAATATAATGATCGCTCATATTGAACGTATTGCATATTGTCCCTGTCATAAATCAGCAATTATTTCTCGCATAAAAATATGCCTGAACGAATACAAAAGAAATGATGGCTTATAATTGTACTAAGACGTGATCCTGAGACGGAATCAAGATGTTAAAGATAGTGCTTTGTCTGCAACCATGTTGGTATGTCGATGTTTGTAAATCCCGGTCGAGTCTCATAAGTATCTTCCAAGAAACGGTTAGCGCTATTCATTTTCGTCTAATTGTTTCCTCTCTCGAATGGTTTTTGACTTGAATCAAGTCAGCCTTCAGATTTCTATCATAAATTTAAAAGTTCCTCTTAATTGGAGTCGATCTTTGATCATTAGTCTGTCATTATCGCCAGTTTCATTTGGTTGACGTGTTATTTGAAGTTCTCCGCTTGCGAAAAAGATCAAAGTGTCCGCGATAGACTTAAGTATTGTATTTTCGTTAACTGATATCACCGCGAAAGTTTTCTTTCTTGTAGTAAATTTCTTGATGTATGAAATTATTGTAACAAATTAAATAAATGAAGTTGCAATTATATTGACAGAAATAACAATTAGTTTCAGAGCATCGTTACTGCTGATCTGCGCAAGTATCATCAAGACGCATTCTGTTGGATCGGATTTCTTTGGTGAAAAAGGTGAGTGCGATTATAAGTATTTGATTTCACAAGGCAAAATTTGAATTTTCAAGCACTAATCAAAATGGCTCTGAAAAAGTTTTCATTGTAGTTTTCAACTTTGCGAATTAAATTTTATGATTTATATTAATCACCTACAGTGGAAGTGATTATACTTGTTTCATAATTCATGACTATTCTGGCAAATTTGTTTTGAGTTTGAACATTTTTCACTAATCGATTGCAAATAGAGACATTGCAAAGAAATTCAAATTTTTGAAGTAATTCACAAAGATAGTTTACGCTTTTTTTTTTAAATTTTCTTCTACAATTCTTGCAACTTGTGCTCCTTGCCTCTTATCATTTGTAAGGCAAAGAAAGGAGCAGGACGAATATGTCCCTAAGGATATGTGATGGAGCTCTTATCTATACTCAAGTTTGCCTCGTTTTCATCTTTAGCTATTTTTTGGTCGAGAATAAAGTTTTGTAAAAAATATGTGTAATCCATAGCCGGACATAATCATATTTGCGTAAAGTTATTCAATTTTCATGAGTTTCCTCGTAAATTTCATCGCTGAATTACGAAAATCTATCTATTCTGCATTTGTTAATTTGAATATTTAATATTCTTGAATATTTCATAATGAGCTGGTGTATAGTCGTAGTTTGCATCTGTTCTTTAAATAGTTAAAAGCGAAGATTTAAATATTTTTAGGCACACTGAAATAAAGGCAATCTAAAATCCAAGGAGGTAGAAGAGAGATGAATTAATTATTCTCGCGGGAATTGCGTCATATGGCAGGGTATCGTCACTTTGGCACAGATTCCGTACGCCAGTTCAAAAAGTTTATCATTAAATATGAATCAATTATCTTATGATATTCATTCATTCCGGCGTCGTTTTTAATATTACACAAGAAATCGGAAGGCATTCTTTTTGCAGTTACAACAAAATTTATCACCAGTTGTAAATATACGTTTATTGTATCTAAACTAAATCCCTCGAGGTTATAAAGTGGGAGATTAAATTTTGTTATATAAGAAAGAGAAGTATTATTTCAAAAAATACACGATTGCAAAACAATTACGGGAAAGAAACAGTGAATGTGGCTGTCACGATGAAAACTAAGCTTTAATTCATTTTGCAGAAGGAAATTGTAAATCGCAGTCAAGCGGGAAAGAGGAGATTTCGCGTAAACACAAACGTTATATTTGCCCCGGTGTGAGACGAAGAATCGAATAAGAGAAAATAAAATGATAAATAAAATATACACCGTATAAAATTGCCGCAACGTGATATAGCAGGTTGTAGCCGGGGCAAACATATTGGGCTGCAAGCGTGCCCTGAAAGTATAAAACACCCGAGACCACTCTTTGCTTTTATATCAAACGCGCTTCTTTCTTGGCAGCTAACCACGGCTGTGATGAATTGGTGACTTATTACATACTATAACTTCTTTGTTTTGCACATTTATTATCCTCAACTTATCGTTTTACAATCTTGACTAAAGGTGACATGCGTATATTGTATATTACGACTATTTGCGAACTATAACCACTTTCACATCACATTTTTCATATCCAGTTATTTTATACGGACAAAATTTTGAAATCACCTTTTTCCATTTGCATTTCATTTCACCTTTGTGTTATTTTTATTTCCAATTTTTAACTCGATCTAAATTTGTAGATCTTATATTAATTTTTTTTTCATATGTTATTTTATCCTGACAAAAGATCAAAATAACTTTCTTCTATTTGTATTGTATTTTATCCCTTTGTGTTAGCTTTATTTCCAATTTTTTACACAATAAATATATATGATTCGTTAATTTTTTTTCTTCTGATCGACAATATTAAAGTTGATTTGTGTTTTTTTTTATTTTTATCAATAATAGTAGTATATTTATTTCATCGTGTGCACAGTTTAAAATCAATTATTCATCACATAAATAATTTTATAAACTGATACATTTTAATAACATAATAATGACATGAATTTGAATTATAAAACGTATGTCAAAATCTGGAAAACAGCGAAATAATTTTATTGTAAGGTAATTTGATTTCATGAAATAAACAGTTCGAGATTAACAAAAAATTCACAATTAAACAGTTTCATTGTTTTACCTATCTACACTTTTCTAATCGTAATTAAAAAATCTGAACATTGACATTTTATGTGAATAAATCATTTATTTGAACATTAAATTGTTTTTCATATATGAATTTTGTACATAATGCTTTATACGTTAGGATGTAGATGTCTGTTGTGCACTGTGATATTTGCTATTGTATGTTGTATTGTGCCGTGTATAGGACTGTTATTTTGAATGAACATGCGGCGATTCAAAGCTGCATTACACATGCAAAACAGCGCATTGCGCTTTAAGAATTTTGGAAATTTTTTTTTTTCATTTCGAAATGCGAGAATTTTTGTTACCAAATTTTTTTCGTTTTCAGCATTCAGTGAAAAATTTTTATCATCATTTTGTATTATTCAATGAAAAATAGATCCTTTTAATGTTTAAAATTCGAGAAAATATGTGATGAAATTTGTTGATTTGTTCGTTGTTCGAACAATATTTTGAATTGGGGTACAAATTTTCGTGGGACATTCGAATGTTACAAGCAGGTGTTGCTTTCATACAACGTCGCACAGAGAAAATTTTGATGTAAGACGCATACGTGTATGTGTGTTGGTTTAATAAAATTAGCTAAAATATTTTCTTATCAGACATTTCATTGTAAGCTCGGTAATATGTAATAAATTTTTCTGAACCAATGATATTGACTTCAAATATTGCTTTTGCCTTCCGGCGGAATCAAGAATATCGAAAGAAAAATATAAAAATCGACTTAAAAAAATTGCAACATTATTGAATGAATTGAGATAAGATAAAAATGAACATGAATTTAATAATTAAGATGACAACTTTCCTTAATTATAAATCGATTCTTTGGTTCAAATAATTTTCATTTTTCATACAACGGCATCAGCTGTTTTGCTGATAATCGATACATATATATCGATTCATCCCAATGATTCACATAAAAGATTTAAAAAAATATATATATATATATAACAATGAAAAAAGCCACTTTGGTTCGTATTGCCGATCAATTTTTGTGGCAGTTTTGATTTAATGTGAAATAAAAGTACAGCTGAATACTTTTGGGTGGTTGCACTCGTAAAGCAAAACGCTATCAAAACAGTAGCGTGGTATCTCGCGTAAAATAAAACACCAGGATTGCTTTGCCGTGGCGCTGTTGGCGATACCGTTTTTGCTTGTTTTGCCATCGATCGAATATTGTCGTGGTTTTTTGTCCATTACATTTTTCTTTGCCGTCGAAAATGCGCCGCGATATCTCTTTTCCGTTCGCCGCGCCGTTCACTCAATTTAACTTTCGGCCGCACACTCGGGTCAAGCGTGAACGAAAAACTTTGACTCGAGTCCACACTTATACCCGAGTATTTGTCGCAACATTCACAACTTCGAATGCTCGCCCAAGGAACCTTTTTATTGCTCATGCTCTCATGGTGAAGTTGTTAGCAGTTTTCATGAAAATACAATTTGTTTAAAATGAAAAAAAAAAAAACAAACAAAGGGATGAAACTTAGCGCTCAAAAATGTTGAAAGAGAGAATGTTCAGAGAGAGAGAGAGAGAGAGAGAGAGAGAGAGAGAGAGAGAGAAAGAGAGAGAGAGAAAGAGAGAGAGAGAGAGAGAGAGAGAGATTGATTGATTGATTGATTGCTTTATTAAGCTCTAGGCCTTAGGCCTCTGGAGCAATAGACAAAATATAAAATAACAATATAAATACATTAGCATTGCTCTCTACATAACTAAA